>APFE030379370.1:28743-42245 GCA_000404065.3 Pinus taeda
AACCTCTGAGTATCCTGTAGGATCCCCTGCAGACATCCTGTAGGAGGCCATTCACTCGGTTGCCGAGCTTCTGAACGTGGAAAACCTCTGTGGATGGATGCTAAGGGTCCATAGGGACCTCACCTAGCCTCCCCAAACTGTTCCACGCTTTCCTTCCTTCTCCATCCCATCTGCACAACCAAACCCCAATTAGCACACAATCATAATCATTCCACCCACTTAAAGGAAAAATACAAAAACATGTCTTTTATGATGTAAGCAGTTTAGATCCATGCATTTTCACTTATTAGAGATAGTAGCAGCATTGGTAGGAGTTTCCTTCACGTCATTTGCATTATAGAGGCTAGACTAGTTAAATTAGGGTTTCCTAGGTTTACATGCTTTGATTTGCTTTCAGTTCATTGTTGTCAAGTAGATTAGTCTTCTTTGAGATAGCTTTCGTCCATCATTGATAGAGCTTCTTCTGTAAGCCCATAGAAGTTGGCTTAAGCCCTAGCAGTCTTGTGCCAGTTGACCAAGTGACAGCTGCGACAAGAGCTAGTACTTGTGCATATAGCACCGCCGCTTCCAAGTTTGTACGAACTACCGGGTTGATAAAATTAAGAGACAGGAAGCCCCAGGAGTTGTAGCATTATTGCTACAATACTGGGGCTCACCACTAACCCAGAATTCTTACTAGAAAACCAATCCTTTGGCTGGTACGAATTCCTTGTTCTATTTGTTTACTGTTTTGTTCATCGCTTCAATAATGACTTGAGGACAAGTCAAAGTTTTAGTGGGGGAGAAGCATCAGCATTTTTTTTTCCCTATCTCATCACCTCATTTGTAAATCTTCAAAGAATTTGTTTCAGTACTTCAATATTTCAATAAAAGAGTTGTTTTTGTTTTCGTTCTAATCAGAGGGACCTGTTCAAGCAATATGCAGTGGGACTTGTTCAGAAGACTATGTTACCAGTACCAATGTTAGAGGGACCTGTTCAAAAAATATCAGAGAGACTTGTTAAAGATTGCATTCAACATACATTAGGCTACTTCAACAAAGTTTCAATAGAGTTTTCAAAGGTTGCTAATCATCAAGGCTACATGAACACCAAGGATCAAAGAAGCTGCACAAACATAGTTCTTCAGGTTTCAGAGGGAGCTGTTATATCCAATTTCATCTCAAAAGGGACCTGTTTTGGACAGTGAAGATCAGTCATATTTGGACAGTGAAGATCAGTCCTACCTGTGCATGCCAAATCAGCCATTATCAACCAACAAGTGTAATGTATTGTTGTAATTTTTATTTTTAACATTTAAAATTCTTGAATTATTTTAGTGTTAAATATGATGACTATGATTGCTTGTTATCAATTTAAAAAACCCCTATCACATTCCTAACTACTCAACTCTGCTATCATTTCCCATCACACTTTAGCCTATTGCCATATTCCTACTACGATTTTCAAATCTTTTCCTACACCACTCTTCAACCTTGTCATCAACTCCTTATTTTTAAATCAGCCATCAAACCTTGTCATCGATCCATCATTTTTCAATCGGCCAAGTACCAACAAGTAATGGATAAGTCTGTTTCATTGGAAAGACAAGTGGTAAATCATTAGAAAGACAAGTGTTAAATGACTTCATTCATTTTTGAATGTTGGAGCTATAAAACAATTTTTTGACGCAAGTCGACTCATGCAACATATATTCATTATCATCACTACAACACTCTTTATATGTATATGGCGTTCTCATGGTTGTACCTATGCAAACCAGTACCGCTCCTCTCTCTTTATGATGTGAGTGCGCTTCCAACTCAGCATTATCATTATAGTAATTGGGGAAAGGTCGGTTGTTAAGTTTCACTTTATAAAACTATCAGTTCATAAAGTGTGTTACCATATTAGTTATTCAAACTCTGAGTTTTCAAAGAAGGTCGAGACAACAGGCGCTACAAAGGGAGAGCATAGAAAATAGGCTTCCCACGAGTTTCTACCTCCGCCCATAATCCAAGGATGTTAATCAGGTCGTCGCCAAAGCAATTGAAGAAGGAGACCCTAAGAATCGAGGGCGTTACCAGGTCGGTTAAGTGGAGCACAGAAAAGAGGTAACAAATTGAGAAACCCTTATTGAATTGTTGAGCATAAACAAAAGGGTTAGAACAAAAATTTACTTTTCAAAATGACCAATAGAGCAGAGCCTGAAACATTTGATAGTTCACAATATCATGATGACTATGTCACGATTTTAAGGGAAAAGCACTGGCTATCTTTTCTAGAGAAATTCAATGGAAACAATGAAGAAGTGACAAAGCAGTTTGCATTCAAATTCAATGGAGAGAAAGCATTGATAGGAAAATTCTCTTTTAGAATTTCAGAGGATACCATAGCACAAACATTGGGAATCAGTCCAGAAGGGGAAAAATATTTCAAAACAAAACAATTTAAGGAAAAATCATGGACTTAGTTTATGTCTAGGTCAAGGGTTTCCTCTGTCAAATGGAAAAAGGGTGTCCCTAGAAGCTGGCTAATGCACCCATGGGATGAAATGGTATACATTATTCAGAAATTTGTTACATGTGAAGGGCGTTACAGCATAGTATACCTATATCACATCAAACTCCTATTGCACTTAAATGGCCAATGCACCATCAGTCTACCCTATTTCCTCTTACAAAGTTTGACTAAAATGTCAAAAACCATTCAGAAACAAAAGGGTAATCAAGATAAGAGTATGTATCATTTTGGGTTGATTAAAATTCTAATTGAATTTGAGTTGCAGAGGAGGGGAAAAACATGGAAAGAATTTTTTATTGCTAATCAATTTAAAGATGGAGAAGATGAACAGGAACAACAAGAGCGCATAGAGTTTATGCTTGATATTGATGAGGAAATCCATGAGCGCAAGTCAAGCAATGTTCCTCCATATAGTAGTAGTGTAAGGACAAGAAGGATGAGGCAAGAAACTGCCAAGAAAGTTGAACAAGACAAAATCTCCACTACTTATACTAGAAGATCAAGGAGAATACAAAAGAACCAAACACAAGATGATCAACCAGAGTCAAATGCAAATGCACCAATGGAAATTGAAAGCAGTGCTCATTCACAGCTAGAACAGGAAGTAGAAATGGAAGCCGAGAGTAACAAGGGAACAAAGAAAGAGCCAACACCTGCAAACAAGAAACGGAGAAGGTTAGAGAAACAAATTGAAGAGCTAAAAGAGGAATTGATGGAAGCAAACATGTTAGTGAAGGTCATCAAGAAGGAAAATGAAATGTTGAGAGCTCAAAGCAAGAAGACTCAGTAGAAAAATGAGAAATTGAAGGAGAAAATCAAAGAACTTAAGAATGAACAGACCGAAATGTGCAAATGGGCGACAAAATGGTACACTCAGAAGAAAGTTCTCAAAGAAAAATACAAGAATATGAAACATGAGCTCCACGTTCAAAAGAATTCCCAAGCTCAGAAGAATATAGATGCATTGCTACAAGCGGCAGAGGCACAAGCAGGAACATAATATAAAGGAAGCACATCAAGATTAGCATGAGGACATGCTAAATCATTGAGCTTGGGGGAGATGTTGGTACCATTTCATTGCCATCCTTTTCTTCTAGAAATCCATCATTTGTCTATCATTTTCTCCCATAAACCCCTCATAGTCCACTGAAATTGATTAATCAAAGCATTATAGTTGTTATTTAACATTAAATTTAATTTGTGAATTTTTATGTTAAAAATTAGAAATTTTCAACAAAATTACGGGATGTCATGACTTCCTGTAATTGGTTTATGTTGTGACACGTGGCATGGCACGAAAATAAAAATAGAGGATATGGACGTGATCTAGGATGTACATACATGGTGAAATATCTATTCAGCAGCGAATCTAAAGCTCCTGGATACATGGTCAATGCTGGTCAAACCCAACCTTTTTGGTCATAAAAGCAGCAAAAAGCCAGAGTTACCTAAACTGATTTTGTTTTGTTTTGGAAATCAATTAAGATTAGGAAAAAACAAAAATCGCCTTTTTGATTGTAAAAGTAGAAACATCTGCATGATAATGTATGTACATTCGATTATAGGCTCGAAGGAAAGTTAGTGAACAAAGGATAGTAGACAAGAAGATTAAAAAGACTACGTATTGTATTTTCCAGAACGTTGTTCTTGCATGTAATTTGATTTCCAAAACTTAATTACAGGCATCGTTTCACCATTACAGTGCTTATTCGTTAACGTTTCCATCATCTAAAGTTTCCTAAGTGTGCCATTGAAGTGTGGACGGGCCCTACGTGGAGATTGGTATACTTTTGTTTTCATTTCCATAGTGTTTAACCTTCAAATTTGAATAGCGTTGAATAGCGTTTGATGTTATTTTCTTGCCTGTGAGTTTATTAATTCCATTAGAAGTTCTTGCAAGTATTATTGTATGATTCATGGTGATAGCTTGAAAATTCAATTGCTAGATTATTGAGCAAGATCTTGTAAAAGATTTAATTGACCATTGAATTTCGAAGTATCTCTGTGGACTCTATTTTCATGCATTTGAGTTTTAGTGTGCTTAAAAGAGTATTTTTGGTTTTCATGAATGCTTAGTGTGTTAGCTGGAAAGAGCTTTTGTAAATGATATCCTTGTAAGAGGGTTGAAAACTCAGACTAGTAACACATTGTTTCTTTAGAACAGTTAATTAAACTAGATGATCTGAATGTTTAAAGTGTGAAAGGAAACATATTTCAATCTCCTGTAAAGGAGTGCTGTAGCCTGTCATAGTAGACAATTAGTTATGTAGATGAGATCCTTTTAGGCCTATAGACTTTAGACATGTGCCTCTAATTTTACCTACCTTGGTTGGCATTAAATTTAGTCTAATCTAGCACCCTAGATTGGCCACTACAGGGACTTAAATTGATACAAAGTCCCTAACTTGTCCCATAAAGGCTTTGACATAGCTTCCCATGATACATTCAACAATATTGAATCTCAGAGGCACAATCCTATTGTACTCTTCACCTTCTGATCTAACTTCGCCTAGTCTTTTTTTGACATTCCCATTGGTGGCGTGTTTGGGTCTACAACAATTCACTGATCTCTTTCCAACAACAGATTCTCCATCTTGAGCTTTCACGACTCAAAAATTTTTCCATTGAATTTCTTGATCTCTACCTTTCCACCATTCGTCACCTCCTTTCATCGCAAGAATCGATCCTGTAGATCTCCCATTGTGACAAGGTCTACCAGAGACTCGAGAAAATACCCCTTATCCACAAAGGTGTCCCCTTGAAACCTAAACAACTGTGAAACCAGATGTAGGTTTTAACCCTATACATAAGTTACCTACAAATAGATTCTTAAAATAGAAAAATATATAATGACAAGAACATAAAATATACCTAGATATTTTCTCTTGGAACCCAAACCAAGAAAGCTAGATTGATTTTTCATTATGTTCCTTTCAATGTTACAATACATTATATACATGCCAAAGAATTCATAAAATCAAATCCATTAACCCTATATTAGATCATAACCATAGTTCTCTTGACCATATCTATAAAATACCATGGGAAAAATCCATCATGCTCGAAACCACGTGCAAAAACCATGTTCAAAACCATGGGTAGATCCACCCACCATCCTTGGGTCCAACCCCATCCTTCGGTCCACATATTTAAAAAAAAATTCCTTGGGAACTGCCTCAGACCACATGCAGGGGGGATACCACCCCCTTGCAACCCCCTCCCCCTCTCCCCCCCACACACAATGTAATAATTTGTGGAGCTAGTTATGGAAATAATATAACACATACCGAACAAAGAAATGGACATGATGCATCACCATGTAGGATCTCCTAAGGGAAGATCAGATACAAATAAGAACATAAAGAAGATAGAGGTACAACATTAGAACCATTGAAAGGTAAAACACCTGAACTTGCTAATTACATTGTTTCTTGTTGTAATATCAGAGTATCTAAAAATGTGTTTCATACTTCATTTACTTCTTAAAGAGATATGTCTACTTGACACAAGTGCAACATGAAACATGACCTTCTAGAGAGACCTTTGTTTTATGATTTTAATGACAATATAGGTGGCATATTGTATTTTGCTGACAATTCAAGTCTTAAACCTTTTGGTCTTGGAAACATCAAACTTAAATTATCTATATTCCATAATTTTCTTCAACATTATGTGCTCTATCTTCCAAAGATGTGAAGGAATTGGTGGTCCCTTGTACACATTCAATAACAAGCCCATTCCATTCCTATTTGTAATGAAAAAGTAGAAACAAGGAAGGCATCCCATATTATGGTTTTCATGACTAAAATTGAAGATGAAATAATGTTGAAGCTATAAAATTCACATCTTCTCATGCACACAATTATTCATACCTCTCTCATCACAATGGAAAAACATTTCCATCTACTATTTTGTGACATGCCATATTTGGACATATTAATTATAACAACCTTGGTTTTCCCACTATTCCTGGGAAATTGAAGCAATGTCATCCTTATATCCTTGAGAAACATAGAAAACAACCCTTTCATGGTTCAACTTCTAGAGCATGTAAAATATATGAACCAATGCATTATGATTTGTATGGTCCCATGCATGCTCCATCTACTATTGGAAATAAATATATAATTACTTTAATTGATGATTAACCAAGATGCGTTGGGTACACTTGTCAAAATATAACTACTAATATTTTGTAACTCTTATAATTTTTCATGTATGCATTCAAATGAAGCACATTCACATATTGGCTCTCTTTGAAATGATAATGGAGAATAATATACATATAATGGATTGAAAAATGATTCTTTTCCAATAGATTCAACATCAAACATTTTTCCTAAACCTCAACAAAACGGTGTATCTAAAGAATGGGTAGGACTATCATGGATATGGTTTGTTCCATGACTTATTTCAAAAATGTAAAGTTGATGTTTTAGGTTGATGGAGTTCTATGTGCAATAAATGTGAAAATATGTTTCCATATGATGCTCTTAAAGATAATACTCGTTAGGAATTGTGGTATGGTTTCATTCCTTCAATGGGGCATCTTAGGGTCTCTAGTTCTACCTACTATGCCTTAAGGGCCTAAGGAGAATATAAACAAGATTGATGAAAGGAGTCAAAAGCACGTCTCCTTGTGATTTTCAAATACGACCAAGGTTTATTGTATTTGTTATGGGGTAAATAATAATTTTATTCTTTCCATATATGTAATTTTCTTGAATCTTCCAAAAATGAAAAAATTGTTGGGACTTTCTAATTATCATATATGGATATATTTGTTGATTAAAGACACTTCATGAATTTTGTAATGAGTTTCTACATCTTGAACGGTGAATTCCTATATTTGATCAATCTCTAGAATATCCTTTAAAAGCATCATCTCTCCCTCATGAAGTCTTGACCATTTCATCACATCAAGAATATTTTTTGAATCATGTGGTTGAGAGGATTGAAAAGATAAATCTTGATGCAACACAATCTCAATCAATGAGAAAATTGGAACATATCAAAAAGGTCCACCAAAGTGGATTATCAAACACTTGAAAACGTTCATCCCAATGAGGTTAGAAAAACAAGAACTAGAGGTCTCAACAAACAAGATGGAGGTGATGTCGATAATTCCAATTCAGATGATGTAGATGAAATGGATGTCTCATATGATTGTGAATTGAATTTATTCACTAATTTCGAACCAAGTTCCTTATTATAATTTGTTATTCATGATTAGTGGAAAGAATATATACAAAATTAATATGACACCCTCATCAAGAATGAGACATGGAAGTTGGTTGAATCTCCATTTGGAACCAAATCATTGGGTTACAAGCGGGTCTACAATAACCAGTACAAATCAAATTCTTCACTTTACTAGCACAAAGAAATTTTCATGATAAATGGGTTTACATAGAAAGAAGGTGTTTATTATGAGGAGATTATTTCCCCCACAACAAAATGGGATACCATTTATATTCCCTTCTCCTTGGAAACATGTAACGGATGGAAATTCTATTAAATGGATGTGAATATTGCTTTCTTGAATGGAAACTTGAAAGATAATATATTCATGTATCAACCACAAGGTTTTGTTATGAAGGGACACTAACATAACTCATCAAATCCTTATATGGACTGAATCAATCATCAAAATCTTGGTTCAAGAACTTTAGTTTTATAGATGCAACTATGTTTGTCAAGAAAATTGGAAAAAATATTTTACATCTTGTAGTGTATGCAGATGATTCGTTGATGATAGGGAGTTACAACGGAAATCTATATTTCATGCACAAAGAAACAATTGAAAAAGGGATTTGAGATGATAGATTTCGGACATCTTCACTATTTCTTTGGAATTGAAGTGAAAATAGAAAATTGGAGAATTGAAGAGCATACATATTCATCTCCCAAAAGAAGTACATTGGAGAATTGTTGAAAGCCTTTCAAATGGATGAATGTAACCCTCTTTCTACTCCAATGGAACAAAATTTTAAGCTCACATAGAAATAAGGAAATGGATTTGAGGATACAACCAAGTATATATAGATTAAAGAAATTCAATATACATTACCACTGCCAAACTAGATATTTCATTTTTTGTAGTACTGTCTTCCGGAGTCATCGCATTTATGTTTGCTTGGAATCGACGTTATGAACCAACCTCTGTGGTTCACCATCAAGATTAGATCCATGAGTGAAATAAGTCAGAACTCAATGAGGTTTAAATAAGGCTAGGGTTGAGATGCGAATGAATAACGAACGACATGTTAGATGATGCAATTTTACTTTATAACAATTATAAAGTAAAATTACATCATCTAACATGTCATCTGTTATTCATTCCCATCTCAACCCTAGCCTTATTTAAACCTCATTGAGTTCTGACTTATTTCACTCATGGACCTAATCCCGGTGATGAACCACAAGGGTTGGTTCGAAGCATTGATTCCAATCAAACATAAATGCAATGACTTCGAAAGACAGTATCACAAAGAATATAGATCGCAGAAGCCTAAAATCAATAATATTTCATTTTCTTAGGATTCTTTCTATATTTATGCAAACACATTGTAAAGGGAACTGGTCTAAAATACTTAAAATGAAGTCAATATCTTGGACTCAAATATTCCCAAGTAGATGAATTCATCATGATTGGACATTCTAATTCAAACTTTAATGAGGATGAAGAAGATGTAGTATCAACTTCAAGTTATCTCATGAGTCTTGGATCAATAGTTTTCTCTTAGAAGTCATGGACTATTATTCCATGGGTTCGAATTTATTTTTTGTTTTAGAGGATCCTATGAATATGCAAAAGAATCAAGAAATTGCAATGAGTGTTCTTATGGGGAGGTCCCAAGAAAGAATGGAAATTAGCACTCGTGTCTTACGACAATGTATGCCATCCAAAGGGAGAAAGTGGCCTTAATTTAAGAAACCAAATTCTAGTGGGAAAATCTTTGGATACTAACTATGGTGGTGATGGCTAAAGGGAAAAAGGGATCCATGGGAGAATACATGGAAACAAAGTATACTCCTAACCTACAACAAAACTCCTTGGTTTTCTTGGATGGGGATTTCCTTAGGTTTCTCGTATGTAGCAATGCATAGAAAAATAAAACTCTAGTCAAAAACCATTGTTTTTGGTAACTATATAATCAAAATTTGGTCTTTAATTAGGAATATTCTTGGATAAATGAGCCTATCCTAGCTCAAAAACAAGACTTATACGCTATGAAACAAGAAATTATGGATGTGGTTTGGCAACATATTAACCAATACTAAGAACTAATAGTTGAGATAAACTAGATTGGAATATGCAAATGGATCTCTAGTAAGCAATGGAATATTCAATGGGGAATAAAGATCAACAAAAAATAAATGGAATTATTTGATCCCCCTGCATTAGCATAAATGAGGACGATGATGTCATAAATGGGGATGATGAAGAGATGCTCAATTCAAGCTCAATGAATCATATCGACTCGTAATGAGTTTTCCGCTTGCAAACCAATCCCAATAGTGGGACAAGGTTTAGAATTTAGAGTTATAGCCAAAAATCTCAAACTTTCAATGGTTTCTGAAGCTACATAAAAATTTAACCTAGGATAAGCTTATCCATCAGAGTTTTCTAGGCCCATCAATATGCCCTTGTGTTTATTAATGGAAGAAACCCAAAACCATCTATCTATATATTGTAAGAAATTATGTCATTTATTGGTTAGTGGGGTGATACTCTTCTACCAATCATATTGATCTCACATAGAGATCCTTACTACCATAGATTGATAGAGGAAATATCCAACTAGGACCAACATTATCAAATTAGCTTGGAATTTCTTCTTGAGCTTCTTGCTCTAGAATGTATGGAAGGAAAGGAACAAGTGACTTTTCAAATCCAAGGCCCTTAGAGAGGCACATGTTTTGGAGCTTATTATTTAAAACATCATAGAATTGTTTGATGAAAGAAATTTTGATCTTAAAAAAGTATATATATATTTCGATTAGAAACACTAATTATGCAAAGTTTAATATCATGGATTCCATTTTCTAGTCTTCCCATCAGTAGTATCCAAAATACATTTTCTCCCCAGAAAAATGAACCCCTTCACTTTTGGTAAAACAATGTTGAATTTCAATGGGGCCTGTAAAGGGGATCTCAGGCTAGTTAGGGAAGGAGGAGTATTCTAAAATCATGAAGGTTAGGTTTTTTTTATGTATTATTAATGGTTAGGATACAAATCCAATAATGAGGTAGAGATAGAAAGCCTCATTATGGGCTTGCACCTAGCTTCTCATTAGCGATCACCTATTTCATAGTTGAAGGATTCCTACATTTGATTTTCTAGGTAGTTGATAGAATTAGGGGAAGAACTAACCCATTGAAGATATCAAGAAATTGGAGACTCACAAAAAGCTACAACAATTTGGCTTAATTATTAAACATTGTTCCTATAGTCATCCCGTAACACATCAAATGATTAGGTAATGCATTGGAAGATAGATTTGTGAATGAAGGGGTTTCTCAACCCACCACTCTATTGATATGGAGCTCACTAGCAGAAATTATAGCCCTACTCCAATAATTTTTTCTCTTGATTCACTAAAGATGCATATTTCTTGTATCAGGTCTCATATCACAACACAAAATCAAGGAAATTAAAGGAAAAAAAGGCAAGAAAGGTGAGGAAGGTTAACATGGATGAGTCTCTTCATAAGCCCGAGGGGCTTGCCTAATATGGGATTTGCCACCCATCACATTCATTGTACCTATAATATGATTTCACATAAATCTATCAGCGTGGGACTTATGAAAATTAACAACCCAAGTGAGGGAGGCATCCAACTTATTTGGTGCCTTAGGTAGGCACATAAGGCAGTTACCTCCCACTAGACTGTGCCTTGGATTTGGTTTCATAAGAGGACAAATTCCATGAATGGATTGTCCTATTTTAAGATGGAGGTAGTAGAGAGGATTAATGTGGTGTCGGTTCTTCATCTAATTCAAGGTATGATTCATTATTTTAGCTTGTGAAAGGCTATCTTGAACTGATTATTTAGAGTTTTTCTCTAACTATGGTATGTCCAACTTAGATTAAATGACTCCAAAGGATGATATTTAAGCAATCTAAGCTTATTTACATGGGAACACTAGTTCTATCATAACTCAATTTCAAATATCCTGAGAATAGTGGCACTGAATCACTATAGAAATTACAAAGGACAAAGGTTAGTCTCAAGTTCCAGGACTTAAGATCAAATTTGAGAGTCTAGGAAATTATATGTCATGCACACAGAACATGAGATGGAGTAGACTAGTATCCAATTTCTAAATAGGTTCTTAGTGGAGGGTAATGTTGCAATATATGAAGTCAACATGGTAGTGCATTAGTTGTGGAAAAGTATGGACATGGAACAATTGTTGTCGAGGACTCAAGGCTAGTTATATGACCTAGTCAATTCCTAAACTAGGGAAATGTGGTATTTTAGCCTAGTAGAGGTGTACTGGACCATGAAATCCATGCTAGCATAGGTCATTTCTCTTAAGAGGGTCAAAATTATAGATCTTGAGTAGTATATCATATTATTTGAAGGAAATTTTGTGGCCTTCGTGAAATGCGTCTTAGGCTAAATATTTTAGTTAAAGGTCTATTAGGAGGTGAAGAACACTCAAAGGATGGGAATTACTCAAGGGGATTAATGTGTTGATAGGAAATCCCCATATTTATGCCATAGTACCCACTCCCACCTTCATGTATATTTTCCAACACTTTGAGCTCCACGAAGCCATGTCCTGTTAAAGAGGAGGTGATTCTAAGACACCCCTTGGAGCACGATCATTCCTCTGACGAAATTTAGTTATTTTCTTGTTTATATTTCATATGAATTATAATATTGTACATCGAGGGAGTTGAATTTCACATGAGTTAAAAAACAAGGAAACCAATCTTTCCTAATAATCCAAAATAATCCAAAAAATCAAATATAGTAGTAGAAATGAAATTAACAATAGTGGAGTTATATTTTTAACACATTCTAGGAGGGTTGAGAATGGACTGGGCGATCTCGAGGGCGTGAAGATAGGGTTGCAGAGGAGCTCAAAGTTTTCTCCCTATGGAGTGCAGCAGAGGAGGGAGCTCCACTCCCTCCTACAAGGAAGCAACTGTCGGTAGAGGCAAGGCACCACTGGGTGAAATCAGACGGTCTAGCGAAGAAGGGGAGAAAAATAATGAAAAGGAGTCAAATGGTGCTAGGACCAAGGTAAACAGTAGCACAAAGGACAAATAGGAAGAAGACAAAAGTTAGGAAACAAGGGGTAAAAATCAAAAGGGACAGTGCAGACCCAAAATGGAGATCACTCTGAGAGTCGTGTTGAATGATCCTGCTCTACAGGAGCACAGGGACCATATGGGGACGTACGCCATAATCTACAAATTTATGGGAATTTGGCCCTTTGAAAAGGCATTATAGACATGGATCAAATACCACTAGAAACCCAAAGGTAGTATGATCTTCATCTGGGGTCAAAGGGTTTTTTTACCGTGGTATTTACTAACATTGAAGATAAAGACAAAATATTCGAAGGAGGACCCTACTTTTTTGCAGCAGGAGGCCTCTATATGAGGCCATGGAAAATGAACTTTGTTCCAGAAAGGGAGAAATTCACCTCAGTACTTGTTTGGGTAAGGCTCTATTCCCTACCTCTCGATTATTGGCAACATGGCTCGCTTGTTGCCATTGGCAATAAGCTAGGTCACTTTTTGAAAGCTTCAGAAGCCACTAAAAGGGGAAAATATACTTCCTATGCCAGGATTTGTGTAGAAATGGATTTATTAGGTGCTCTACTTGAGGAATTAATCCTAGAAGTCTTTGATGAAGAATGGGACCAAACGATGGATTATGAGCATATCCCGTTCAGATGTCGTAGATGCCATGAACATGGTCACCTGATAAGAGATTATCCTCTTAGTAAAGTAGACAATAAAGGAGAACCTAAAACAG
>APFE030379370.1:42280-60125 GCA_000404065.3 Pinus taeda
TGTTTCTTGATCCTTTTCTTCCTCCTCTTCATACTCTATGTAAAATAATTTCTTCTCAACCCACTTATGACCTTTAGTGCATTTGCTATCACAATTGTAACAAAGCCCTTTTTCTCTTTTTTCTTCCAATTGTTGTGGTGTAACCCTTGTAGGTTGTGGAAGGCTAGGAGAATCAACACTTCCATCCTTATAGTTGTGAAGGGTATGCTTCCTGGTTTCCATAATTCTTCTTTCTAGTATGTCACAAAGCCCTTTTTTCCAATTGTTGTAATGTTGCTTTAAAGAAGGTGTTGCGCTTTGTATCCTCATAATGTGCTATCATTTCCTCCCTGAAAATTGACCATGTAACAAGTTGTTTATGAGAACAAAGCCCTTCATACCATAAAAATTGATCTGGTTCAATATATGAAGATGAAATACATACCTTTTGTAACAGTGGTACACCATGTAGATTAAAATATTGCTCCATCTAAAGTATCCAATTTAATGGATCCTTGCCATCAAACTTCCTCAACTTTCCTTTTCTTGATTTTAGGAGCTCAATCTTGAAACAACTATAACTCTGTATTTTCGGATCCTTAATTTCTAAAATTGCGACCTGTAGTAGCCCTCTGTGTCCTCTTTCCAATGCCACCAATCTGATCCAAATTGGATTCACCAAGGAAGAGTGATGCCAAATCTCCCATAGTGACCTGATTATAGACTAGTTTAGTAGATTAAACTTGTACGACATGCCACATGTCACTATTTCGACCTTTGGCTCTGAAAAATATATACAAGAAACTACAGTCCGTCCTATTTCTTTACCTTCTTACGAAATTTCAATCTGATGTTCAGAGAGAAAGTTATGATGATTTTCCCCAGGTCACCTGTTTGGAATGTAATTCAGGAGTCTACAAAAAGACCAACTTCCTCAGATCATATCTCCAAAAATATAGCACGAAAAGTTCTGAAATTTGGATCCGTGATTCAGCGCGACTTCTTCTCAAATGGTTTTTTTTTTTGCTTCTGAAATGTCGCAGAAAAAATGTTATAGCGAAAATGCCACAATGACCTATTTGGAGCAGCAAAACCCTAGAATCCAAAGCTCTGATACCAAATTTTATGAAACCAGCTCAAGAAAAATATTGAAAAGATAGATCAACTCCTTATAATTCAGCCTCTTCGATGGGGCAACCTCCTTTACATTACATAAATGAACAATTCTTCGACGATACAAATCAAAATACCTCCTTTCTATATATAGGAGTCTAAGGGGTCATAACATAATCAGAGCCGACATAACAATAATAATGTAAGGGCACAATAATAACAATAGTGGCTCTCTATGGGGCACAATAGTAACAATATGGGCACTACATGGGTACATCAATATAATAAGTGGGCTGTACTAATAACAATAAGGGGCTACACTAGTAGTATAGGGGCCTAACATTAACACTGTTGATGTGAGTTATGCAATGTCGAATGTGTCCAAGAATGGTGGAAGGTAGGGCCGAAGGCGGTCCACATTGAACACTAGGTGTAGACCAAGGAATGGTTGAATATTGAGCTCGAAGGCATTGTCCCCTACTTCCTTGGTTGTGGTGAATGGCCCATATTGGAGTGGGAGAAGCTTGCTATGGGGCCCAGCAAGGTGTTCCTTCTACAAATGTAGCCAAACTTTATCGCCCACCTGGAACTTAGCACCCGATTTTAATCATGCCACTACTTTTATTTAGCATTGGCTCTATTGGGTTAATTTATTAACACAAATTAACACAAGTATTTAATTATCAATCTGGGTTTGTAAAACTTGGAGGCAAGTCCATAGTATATGGATATCAGATGTAGCCAAGCTTAGAAGATAAAATTTGAAGAGTTAAGGAAGTACATATTACAAATATAAAACTATTTTGACAATTTCTAATTCACTTATGTAATATGTGAGGGATGAGGCTCCTAACTTAGGAAAACCATGTTGTCCTTCCTTGCAATACTACTTTCATGAAGAGAAATCTCAAAGCACTAATTAACAATGGGTTATGATGCAGAAGAGGTAAAATAAAAGGCTCCTAACTAAGGAGTACCATATTTTCCTTCTTCACAATTCTATCTATCATAATCACCATTGCTTCAAACTAGAAATGCATAAATAACTTCAAATAAGAAAAGGAGAATGAAATTGGTTTTAGTTCAAGATCAAATAGAAGGTTGTTTTAACTTAAATTATTGTGTGTCCCTTCATATGTAGGTTAGAATTAAACCAATATCCATTCAACAATCATCACACATTAATTGAAATAAGAAAATCTGAAACAAAACAAGTAAACAAATCTAAAGCAACTAGTTCATGACTAATTAAGCTAGTTTAACAATGAAGTATACTTAGCTTGGAGTGGGGGCCCTCCACCCTTGCCTTGCACACATGAAGCTGCTATCCAATGCTAAAACTTCAAGCACTCATCCACACTAATTAACAACAAAATGAAAGTAGAACACGTTCTTCTAATTAATCTCCAATATTCAAATGTCTTAGCATAAATTTATATAAAAATTACATATCATAAGCCTTCAAAGTCTTGGCTTAAATAGAAGATCATGAAACAAACTGATATAAAGTATATCTAACTACTATATCTATTCATATCCATCTATCCAAGTCAAATCCATTCAATCCATCACTAAAAATGTGGACAATCCCATGAAATCATAAAACTACCCTAGTTCCTAGGGATTTTTTGGATGACTAGTCATGTTTGACTGGCCTTGATCGGGCCTGATTTAGCTTGCTTTGACCAAACCAATTGGAATTAGCTTAGTCTTAGTTCCCAAGATTTCCATTCATGTATCTAGGTTGATCCCAAGTGTCCTACAAATATGTCATCCATATAGCCATTACGGGGATTCTGATTCTATCCAAAAATACTCTTAAAACCCATTTTTTGCAAAAATATCTAAAAATTGAAAAACATAATTTATTTGCTTGAATATGCATAATAAGGTCAAAATACAGTGTATGTGGATGATATATGGTGGAAAATGATGGAAATTAGGTGGATTTTAATAAGCAAAATTTGATTAAAAACGAGGGCCAACATCTCCCCCTTGCTAACTCTCAAGCATGTCCTCATGCTTGCCTCTGTCTCCTTGACCTTTTGCTTCTATATGTTGACAGCACTGTTGATGTACCTGTGGCTCTGACCCTTGAAGATGAAGCTTTCTCTTGAGCTACCAAAACCACTTGAAAACATTGTGTATGAGCTTTGTTTTGGCATTTTGTGTAAATAAGAATGAAACTGGGGCCTTGTACTTGATTTTTTTAAATTTCAATCTTAGACTTGGAACATTGATCTTGAACCTAGGCTTCCACAAAACATATGTTAATTCTGACTTTGATTATGTTGCCCCAAATATGTTATGAAATCACCTCTGCTAATTTGAATTTTTAACTTATGCTGCCAACAAATATCTATTTAGACTTGGATTACGCTTCCACCAACACGCTTGGGCTACACAATCAATTAGATAATTGTAGTCTTCTGATTTGAAAACCATGTAACTATAATATGGACTTGGATTTTTCAATGACAACCTAGTTAAAACAAATCCCTGACCTTGATTCTTAATTGAACTCAAATACTCCACATAATCTAAAAAATGAGGGTTGAAATAATGAGGAAAATATCCCAAATAAAAATGAATTTGAGAAAATTGTTTGCGTGGAGCCTAACTAGGCTTGTTCTAAAGAAAACCCATGTTTTTGTTTTTAAAATTTCATTCTAGTTTGCTCAGAAAAAACAATGAAAAATAATGGCTTCTTAGCAATTTCGAATTTTTTTTATAGAAGATATGGTGCCTGATTCATTACATGTTACCTCCACTGGTAGTTGACTCGATTCCTTCTATCTTTTACTGAACAGGTGTTTGCTGCTTCTTAAGAAATCAAAATCTTGGAGGAAATCAATTTTTTTCCTTTACCAGCAATCCATCTCTAGCACTGAAATCAATTTTTTCTTTGCCACAACATTTTATCCCAACACTGAAATCAATTTTTTTCCTTCAATTTTTGTATTATGTTTATTTATTCATGCATATATCATGGAAAATGGCTTACCTGGTCTTTGAAAAAAATAAAATAAAATTATTCCTTTTTTGAAAACTTCTTCAATCTTCCTCTGTTTTGGTTTTAAAAGGGAGTCCTTTGCGCTTTAAAAAATTGATCTAGAAGAATTTCACTGTGTGAGAGATCAATAGAATAAAATATTAACATGATTCCATTGCTCAGAAACTCGTGTTTCGATTCTTGTCTTCTGAATTTCTGTTTTGAGAAAAATGTGGCCACCATGTAAAATGATATAAACGTTGCGCTCATTGTGCTTAGAAAATGCTCACTGTGTATATACCATAATTCTTATATTGCCCACTATATATTAAAAGAATATTTTTGTGTTTAAATAACAGATTTGGACAATCGATGCATGAGGAATTTGAGTTTCGAAATGCCCGTTCTAGAAGAAAACTCTTTAGTTATCTCTGAGTGATAAACCATTTCCTTGTTTACACAATGTCATTTTTTTAATTATGACTCCACTTAGCACACTTGAAAATTTAATTACAACATAGCTGTGAAGATTTGTTTACCGTTGGCGAAGTTTCAAGTCCATAACTGAAATTTACTACCTCATATGTTGACACATTTCTTTACCGTATCTACCCTTAAAATTCGTTCAATTAATGATAGAAATCTGGAGATGATTTCTTATCTTCTTTCTCTGTAGATTTTAAGGAATTTGTTGGGCGCTAAGTAAAATTGGCATGAGGAAATCTACACCACTGTTCAATGGCTACCTATTTATCCACGACCTTTGTTGTTTTGCTGGCTGCTTATTTGTCCATAGCCTAAGCAATTTTCCACTCAGTTTTCTTCAGAGGATGATTGGAAACAATAATAATTATTCGGAATATCTCTCAGTTCATTAATAACAATAAAAATCAGTTGCTTATATGTAAACATCAAATAACTCTCAGTTCATGAATTCATTGTGCATCATTTTTTTGAAATCCTTCACTGTGCATCGTATTTTTCTTAAAAATGTGCTCATGGTGCATGGAAATCATGTTACACAATATATCGGTTGTTTCATGCATGGAGAGATTTTGTATTAATGAATAATTGAATCTCTGAGTGATCTTGTGATGAATTGCATTAATCTTGTGTTGACACAACAAAAATGCAATTAAGACTCTTGTTGAATCGTTGCCAACGGTTCGTTCTTCTCATAGGTGGCAGAATTATTTGAATGGATGCGCAGTTTATACTTGGAGGTGGCAATGCTTTCCGCTAATGACTGAGACCCAGTTTGTGACACCTCTTTAAAAGAATTTTGAGTTCATTTATCCTCTAAATTCATTCAAAACTCAGCAAAATCCGGAATTGATCCTTACTTGATTCTCCTGCACAATCCGTGGGATTCAACTCAACGTTAAATATTATGTCTAACTGCCTTATTTCTCCACAACATCCACCTTTTATTTCTACGTCGCCTTGCTTAGATCTACCTTTTTCTTCTTAGAATTTCTCTCTGTGTTTTTTATGGCTCTAGGTACACTGCCTTGCTTAGCTCTGCCTTTTTCTTCTTAGCATTTCTCTTTGTGTTTTTTTATGGCTCCAACTTCTTTTCACACAGTGTACGGGGTTGCCAAATCGTTGTATCATATCATCCATGGCTGCCTTCATTAGTTCATATGCATGCCTTCATTATTTCATATGCCCACCTTTCCCTTTGTTTTTATTTCATTATTTTCCATATATCGTAGGCATATATCATTTGTTTTATAATCATGCATTTTTTATATTTCACTCCTTATGTTATACAATATAGTTTGTCATTTCATTTTATCGCTTTAATTTGTTTTTAAAAATGACCATAGGGTAGGTCATTTAAAAAAAATCAAATTAGTATTATTATGACATTAACCTTTGTATAGTATGTATAGGTCAACCAGTTTTTTTTTGAAGGGGAGAAACATTGAGTCCTTTATTTCTGATCAAAAATGTTTATAAAATGTTTAGGATTATTGTAGTGGTATATGGAATGATGAATAGGAATGGGGTTAATGTAGGAAAGGATAATGGATACAAATTTTGTAGGGATTATAATGAATGAAATATGATTATGATGGATAGGGTAATGAGTATAGGTATGGTAGGGTAATGAATAAAATGAGTGTAGGTATGGATATAAATGGATATAAATGAAGGTAGGATATAGGATGTAATAGAATGCATATCAAGCTAAATTAGTTTTAACAATTTCTAGAATTTTTTCAAAAATCAAAGGTTTTAAAAGCAATTTTTTTACACTTGCTGTACTTGTTCTTCTACAATAGCTTGTTGTGAATGCTAACTAATGATGCCCTTTGCTGGTTCATTTTTGACTCGTGATGATAGTTCTTCAAGGATATTCTTTGATGGAATGTTCACACTAGTTTCTGCATCTAATATTTAAGTCCCTTTTATATTGTCTTTGTTCAGGTCCCTCGCTGATGAATGTGGATACATGTTCTTTATTTAGGTCCCTAATTGATAAATGTGAATGCGGGTGCTTTATTTAGGTCCCTTATCAAACCATTGCTGAAACTATTTGCATAGTTTTATTACAAATCTTCCCGCTTGCGTATTCTAAGACTTATCCCCAAGTCTTGCTTATTCTGGAGGATGATTCCTGCAAACTCAATGGTAAAACAAAATAGAGAATTCATATTGACCAGACAAGTTAGTTTTCTGATATGAATTCGAGTTTGTGTTGTGCCAGTTTCCTACATTTTCACAACCAAACTCCTTTATTATTTTTGATATTTTTCTATTTTTTATTTTCTGGATGGAGATGGGGTGTAATGGAGTAGGGAATCATGAAAAGCTTATGAAAATAGGTTATATTGAAGTCATGATTTAGTAGTAAATGGATAGGTAATAAGTCTAGACTTCAATGTGCATAATCGTGAAGCTTAACATACAATATGGATGATGGATGAAATCATGAACAATATGGCTTATGAAAGGATTCTTTGGAAATTGATGTGACTTGACATGGTACAACACCTGACTTCTTCTTCTGATTATTAATTTCATGTCTTTTGCCTCGATCTCAATCATGTCGTAGAGTAATTGGTGTTGTTGGTCAATAACTAAATACAAGCTTCAAGAGTTTGAGTTTCATTGGATGAACTCAACATCAGCTGAATTTTCACTTCGCTTTGACTTGAACATTCGTATTCATATTTTTACGTATGAATTTAAAATTGACTTTGAAAAATACTTCATCCATGGAGTTCACTCCTTCATTCTCCTTGTGACCTTTAAAAACATAGCACTTGCCTGCAATACAATATTAGATGATGGAGGAAGAGAGGTGTATAGTCTCTCTTCTTCCAAGAAATATGTAAATCATTACAAGAATTTCTTAGGAAACAAGTCCAAATATGATATACAATGAAAATGCATTTGTACACCCTTTGAGGAATGGTCGCCAGCCTAGACCTGCTAGTGGTACTTTGTTCACAAAATATTTGTTTTATATCCAATTAGAGTGAGTCCAAAGTCAAGTTGAAGTGAATTCGTATGGATACCTCCAGTATAAATAGGTTTTCAAAATGGTTTAAAACGATATGGTAAAAATTATAAGGAGTGCCATGTTTGATAGAGCTGCTTGTTCATTTTTAACTAGACCAACAGTCACTATTCTAATTGTAACATCGAAAATCAGATCAATGTGATTCCACTTGGAGATTAAATTATATTCATTTTTGTCTTTCCCACAGAAACATATTTCAAAAATTCTTATGATTTATATCACAAAAGTGGTGATGAACAGACCTAGAAGGCATAGTTTTATATGTTGATTTGAAGACATGAAATCAGTAAATGTGGAATAAATTTTTCATTTCACTTCCAAATAGGATGATTCAAATTGTATCTTAATCTAGACTTGAATATATATTTACCATATAAACAATTTTTGAAAAGAAGATGATTTCTTATGTCAAATATGCCAATGAACAGTCAAGACCTAGAATTGTCACCATGCAGATGTTTCGAGAAGCAGTTAGTATTTTAAGAATAACTTTTTCATATGATACCTGATTGCGGTGGTTCAAATTGATTTGGAAACAAGATTCCAAAGGATATATTCCTTGTGAATTTCAGGTAATAATGTTTCCATTAGACACTTCAAATATAGGTTGTACTAACTTTGTCCTCAACATTTCACTTGAGACCTAGTTTTGATTTTGATCACATTTTTATTTGTGATATAAATTGAACTTTTAAAAATGGATTTAAAAACTAGATTTCAAGAGATAACTTGTTTGAAAACATGCTTCTAAAATTATCCTACATGTTTCCATTAAATCCTTCCAAACAAATATTGAACGATGATTTGAAGAAATATTCATGAGAGTTTGAAACAAAATTATTATGTAAGTCTTATTGTGAATTCATTCTACTTGTTTATTTATTCTATTCTATCCTATTCTATTGTAGAAAAATAATTCATTCTCTCAAGTATAAGAGAATTTCCAATGCATCCATTCTCGTAACAATATCATGAGTAAACTCACATCCAAATTTGAAAAACATACTTTATTGAATGTTTGGACATGGAAATTTATTTGATCATAAATATTTGGTGCTAAAGAATGTTGAAAAATGGAGTAGTGTTGTGACCTAATGACTAGTTGAAACCAAGCTTTAAGATGATCTTTGTTTTCTTGGCTCTCATTAATTGTCATAGCACAAAACGCTTCTTGTGGTACTTGTTCAAAATCTTGTATGCACAAGGGATCTTGTGATATACATGCTAGAAATTCTTCAATTTCCGTCTCTAATGTTTGATCTTCATTGCATATGATCCATGACTTATTCACCTCCTCACAAAGATAGCTAGAAGGAAGTTCTATATTCTCTTCCTGTGGGTCATCTTCATGGATGTTTTGTTGCTCTTCCATTCTTTGACATAAAGATTCATCCCTAGTGAGCATTCTAAATTGAGGACAAGCACTTGAGAATAGTTTTGTGGTGGCATACCCTCCTTCTCTAAATGATTTCTTTAACATCATTTTTTTAAATCTTGCCTTGCAAATGGATTTTGTAGTTATTATTTTCTATTTTATTTTTTTTGTTGGGGGTTTTGTTTTGGGAATCTACTTTTAGGATCTTTATTTCTAGGCATAAAGAAACATAACTAAGAGAAATGTATCTTAACTAAATTTTTTTAATCAAATTTTTAGTTTTTTTGTTTATCTTTTATTTGACTATGCTGATAATTGCCTCCCTGGAAACGGTGCTAAAATATTGGGATAATTTATTAACACAAATTAACACAAGTATTTAATTATCAATCTGGGTTTGTAAAACTTGGAGGCAAGTCCATAGTATATGGATATCAAATGTAGCCAAGATTAGAAGATAAAATTTGAAGAGTTAAGGAAGTACATATTACAAATATAAACCTATTTTAACAATTTCTAATTCACTTATGTAATATGTGAGGGATGAGGCTCCTAACTTAGCAGAACTAGGTTGTCCTTCCCTACAATACTACTTTCATGAAGAGAAATCTCAAAGCACTAATTAACAATGGTTTATGATGTAGAAGATGTAAAAGAAGAGGCTCCTAACTAAGGAGGACCAGATTGTCCTTCTTCACAATTCTATTCTATCATAATCACCATTGCTTCAAACCATAAATGCATAAATAACTTCAAATAAGAAAAGGAGAATCAAATTTAGTTTTAGTTCAAGATCAAATAGAAGGAGAATTTAACTTAAATTTTTGTGTATCTCTTCATATGCATATTAGAATTAAAGCAATATCCATTCAACAATCATCACACATTAATTCAAATAAGCAAATCTGAAACAAAACAAGTAAACAAATCTAAAGCAACTAGTTCATGAATAATTAAGCTAGTTTAACAATGAATTGTACTTATCTTGGAGTGGGGGCCCTCCACCCTTGCCTTGCACACTTGAGGCCACTGTCAAATGCTAAAACTTCAAGCACTTATCCACACTAATGAATCGAAAAATCAAAGTAGAACAAGTTCTTCTAATTAATCTCCAATATTAAAATGTCTCAAAATAAAGTTATATAAAAATTACATATCATAAGCCTTCAAAGTCTTGGCTTAAATAGAAAATCATGAAACAAACTAATATAAATTCTCTCTAACAAATATATCTATTCATATCCATCTATCCAAGTCGAATCCATTCAATCCATCACTAAAATTATGGACAATCCCATGAAATCATAAAACTGCCCTATTGCCTAGGGATTTTTTGAATGACTAGTCATGTTTGACCAGCCTTGACCGGGCCTGATTTAGCTTGTTTTGACCGAACCAATTGGAATTAGTTTAGTCCTAGTTCCCAAGCTTTCCATTCATGTATCTATCTCTTGGAATTAGTTCATTCCTAGTTCCCAAGCTTTCCATTCATGTATCTAGCTCGAGCCTAAGTGTCCTACAAATATGTCATCCACATCGCCATTATGGGAATTTTTTATTTTCTCCAAAAATAGTCTTAAAACCCATTTCTTGCAAAAATATCTAAAAATTGAAAAACATAATTTATTTGCTTGAATATGCATAATGAGTTCAAAATAAGGTGTATGTGGTTGTTATATGGTGGAAAACGATGGAAATTAGTTGGATTTTAATAGGAAAAATTTGATAAAAAACGAGGGCCAAAAGGCTCTTTCCAATATGTCATGGACCTATTGGTGAATGTGTTTAATGCGCTCAATGAAGTTGTTTGACTTGTCAGATTCAGATTGGACATCAGTTGAATCTTCTTAAGTAGATGCAAACGGTATGGTCGCATCAATGGGACATTGTGGCTGGAATCCCAAGCCCACCTGAAAAGGGTTGTGACTAGTCAAGTTGTGGACAACCTGGTTATAGTTGTGCAAGACATAGGGGAGGCTGTCATCCCATTTACATGGATTTTTTGATTTGTACCTGCACAAAATGTCTACGATCATCTTGTTGATGACCTCTATCTAGAAATCAGTTTGGGGATGGAGAGTTGTGGACTTAGTGAGCTCCATTTGACGGATCATCGACACCATTGGAAAGCTCGCATCGAGTACTATAATAATTATTTCTTAGTTTTTGATGACTTGACAGTTCACCCAGAAGCCATTTTTCCAAGAAGGGTCACTTTGTTGCCTCTCAAAACTAAATTTATTCATATACAATGCTTGTACTTTTGGGAACACCTTCCCTTGGCACTTGTGATCTCACTTGTTAATTTTTGTCATGAGTAGCCATCATTTACTCATGCTTTCATGGTCCCCACTCGGCCTATTCTGTGTGGCAGCGTCATCAAGTCACCCTTGTTTAGAGCATCTGCAATGAGTCACCTTTGCATCCATGGAATTCGTTTCACATCGCATTATATCATGTCATAATATTCCATCCATCTTTGCATATCATTCATCTTGTGTTTCCCATTTTGGCCTTCAGTCATACAGTCCACCATCCCCTCTGGAGTTGAGTCACCCACTACCAAGTCAACCATGCACTTTATGCTTTGACAAGGGAAGTTGTATCTTTTTCCCTCCATTCCATTTTTTCCATTATCCCTGCTTTCAATCCATCAATCATATTACTATTTTCCCTTGTGCCTTAGTTAAGGATCTGAATTGCCTCACCTATCGCGGGCCTTATTATGTTAACATCAACTCATTTATTCTAGAAGAACGACCTAGAGGGTGATATATCTTGGTTCTATCTCCCATTCTTATTCGGTACCTCGGATTGAGAATAGGGACTCATTATTTCCCTTTGACTTGGTTATTTCATGCTCCTGATCCATACACTTGATGGTCCAGTGATGTGGTAGATTGTACCATTGATTCTTGGGTGTGTGTGAGATGTTTCATACCTCATGAGGGGGTGGCCCTTCAGGTAGACCCGCACATGCCCGGATGCCTTCATATTATTCTACAACCTCAGATGTAGTTCCGTAGATTTGATGGGTTTGGTTCCTACCAATCGCAATCTTCATAGCATGTATGTCTCCTTCAGATGATCCATCTAGTTTTGTAGAGCCCTTCCCTGTTCAATAGGGCTTCTTTGGTTGTTCTACCCTCCCTTCCACTCATTTTTTGAGGGAAGGGCCATTATATCTCATGTACTCATATGTTATTATATCCAGTCCTTACTCACGTTTTTTCTAGGTGCACTATGTATATCGAACACACTGTATTATTTTTTGGCTCAGTTATGTCAACATGTCATGTACCATTAAACATGTACTTTATTGCTCAGTTTTATGTTTTTGGGTGCATCTTTATTCTTCTACTAAGTTATCTCAGTGGTTATAGGTATGCCTCCCCCGCCTTACTGAGATCCAGTACCACAACATAAAAGGGGACTTGCATTCGTCTGTCCCCCTATGTCCCTATCCTCTTTTGCTTTAGTGTTATTTGTTGTCTAGTGATTGTGTATTTATAATGTACTTCGGTCATATGTTTTGCTCCTAACGCTTGTATGTTTGGGGGAAATCTATTAACACCAAAAAATTGATCATTTAGCCTTAATTTACTAGATGGATCGAAGTACACCATGTAAGGCGAATTTTACCATAGTAAAATTACTTTCACTGTGAGAAATTACTTAATAAACCACATTTGTTAAGCAATTTATAATTAAACCCATGAAGAATAATTTTAAATAAATCACTATTTATTTAATTATCTTCTAGTAATAATTATTTAAACCATTGTTTAGTTAATATTCGTTGTCATATTTGACCTAGTTATGAAAAATAAACAGATAAATTATTAACTATCTTAGTTTTCTCTAGGAATAATTAATTAATTACTAATTAATTATTATTCCTTGTCAAATTTGACTAAATGATTAGGAATAATTAAATAAATCATTATTTATTTATTGCTCCTTAACCAAATTCTTGAGATCATAAATAAATAATTTATTTATTTACTATTTCTAAATAAACATTTAAATCATTTTTCCCTCCTAACCAAATATAATAAAATATTCCAAGTGGTTATTTCTAGAATCAGGTTAATAATATTTTATTATTTCTCATTATTCAAGGATAACTCAATATTTTGTTATAACTAGAAGGGTTTTCCATTCATTATTCACTTTTCATCATTTTCATTGTTGCGCTCACTGTTGTAACTCTGATTATTATCATTGTCACACAACATGTTTTATTTTCCATTTGAGTTCCCATTGAGCTCAAACATTTTATTTGCTGGGTTTACACATTATAGAGGAGAGAGACTCTACAAAAGCTGAAGATATTTAAGGATAGCCAACAACCCATCCAATAAAGGGGGACTGGTAACATTTATTTGTTCCCTTCATAGGTGTTATTTAAGAAAATATATTCTTTGTATATCTAGTTTCCATTGGATTATTGGACTTACCCCATTTATTACTATTTCATTTTGTTGTTTAACTATAATTGTGGCATAAATCAAGACTTTGGCGTGTTTTGTTTCTATCATTTGCTGCAAATCTACAATTTTTAGCAGCCATTTATATTGTTAAGACTGTTTTTCATCCACATTCTTAGGTGATTTTTTTTCATACACCTTTGAGAATAAAACACTATAACAATAGGCATGCACATTCGAGAATGTTATGACAATATACAATTTTAAAACTATGAAAGAAGCTAATATCAAGATAAACTTTAGAATTGCACCAGAAAACCACATTTTAGATTAGAAAATTTTTACATTTCTGTGATATTCATATTAACATGTCTCACCAATACCCCAATAAGAATATGTCACTTTAATTTTTTATAAGCTTCAATAATTTTTGAGTGACTTTTTTCTCAAAACCCGAATAAAAATTATTTGGATGGCATATTTGAGTTGATATATATGTATAGTGAGCGCCTCGAGGTTTTGGAGGGCCTAAATCTGTTTATCCATTAAAAAAAATAATTTCAAGTCCACTTTTAGACTTGTTAAGCTTTTGGCGAGTATAGTGCTTCATAAACCACCAAGCTCTCACCATTGTCTTTAATGTGAGATACTCCACCCTTCTCGTTAATGTGATATTAATACCATGACCCTCCTACTTTTAATTAAGGAGACCAAAATCCTTCTATAAGAGGAGGGAATGGGAGGAAATAACTATGAATACTTGGTAATATGAAAGATGAATTAAAGTGAAAAATACCTTCCGAGAACAACAACAAGGGTTTTAACATAGGTATCAAACATTTCTTTTCGTGTAGGACTAGGGTCCTTTGGAAAATCCATAGTGATTAGCCAATGCTTGTAGTCCCGTAGCTTCGACCATGATCTACAGTGGACTAAAATACGATGCCAAGGTGGACATGCCTATGCCTCAAAATTAGATAACTGGTCTTACCCGAAAATATGCTCCAACGATGATGGTTTTTTTTAATGTTTCCAAACTAGAAGAACACACATTTGTAAAGACAAAAGAAGATGAAGTTGATGTGGAAAATTCTCTCACAAAGCTCAAAGTGAATCAAAGATAGAAAACCATATATTTTTCTCTTCAAATGATCAATATTTTCTACCAATTTGGTGTCTAGAGTATCTTCCCTTTTATGCCCAACCTAATCTAGCCATTCATTAACCTTTTTAAGTTGAGATAACATTGCTTCAATTTTGCTGTTATCATGCTGCAACTAATTTTCAACTGTAGAGGCATTGTCAAAATCTGTGTTTTCCACATGAAACCCAACTTCCAGTACATCCTCTATAAATTTCAAAAACCAACTCTTTGCTTCCTATTTAAGATTCCTAGCTAGATCCATTGTCTCATTTACTCCATTTCGTTTTATCCATTCATTGTTTGTACCTTTTAAAGGTGGTTCTAAAGAAAATTTAATCACAACTTTTATGTTTTGGGGTTTTAGAGGTGTGCTAAGAGACGATGCTTCATTTCACTGGTCACTAAAGGAACAATTGATCCAAAATCTCCCTTATAAAAAATACTATGTCTTCTATCATTATTTATCGAAGCTACAGATGAAAATGCAACCCTTGCTGAACTTTGATATCAGGGGAAATATGAGTGGACCTTCTGGAAGACACAGAGTACGAAAAAGCTTGATTCTTAAATGATTGTGCAGCGAAAGGATCCTTTGATGTTATAATCTACTGGTTGTTTTGAAGGACTACATTTGACATCCCTTTGTTTGGGGAGTTCTTTAGAGAATAGTTAAATCCATATTTGTTGAATATGGATATGGATGCCAAGTCTGTTGCTAATGAAACACCAATTCATTAAGCTGCACTCTTCTCTTTTTCTATCGAAATATAAAGAAAGTCATTGACCAATCCATTAGTATGTGGAATGTACTTATCTTTATCTGCAGTCGTGGTTGTAGCTACGGATTCACCAACAATCAATGATTTTAAAAATGTTGGATGGATCTCAAAGAACCTATCAATTGAAGGATGGGGATTATTCGTCTTAGAAAAAGAGCACATCTCATAAAACATACTCAATCCACAAATGATAGCTTCAGCAGTAGAGGTTTCTTGCAACACTTTTGTTGCAGCTATGAAATCAATGTTGCATATTTTTAAAGCCTCATATCCAAGTTCATACAGGTTCATAGAAATAGAATCCCAAGGGACACTTCCATCTATCCATTTCTTATCATGAACCATAATTTGTGGTATATTGTGGCTTGAATTATCAACTGAAGATCTCTTGGATGGTGATAAACTTGAAGATTTTTCTATAACTACAACCCAAGAATGTTCAGATACATCCTTTATACCAATATGTTCTTGCTTCAATTGTGCTTATACTTTACTATCGCTTAAGCTACGAGAGAGAGAATCGTGAGTGAACAATTTTGATTTAAGGTCGACTTTTTTCTTGGTGGAACACTTCTCCTTTTGATCCTTCTGCTCCTTTTGTACCAAGATGGGTTCTTCCTACCTTTTACGCAAGGCCTTAGCATTCACAAACTCATCTGTCATCGCCCTTGATCCACTAAACACCATTTTCTTCTTACAAGAATCCCTGATAGATGCAAACAATTTACAACCAGAAAGCCTTCTCAGAGGATAATTTGAAGTCTCATTTAGAGCCACAAGTTTCTGAGGCCGAGCTTGCAAGCAGAAGTCTCCACTTCGAGACTTTGCCCTAAGAGGTTTCATTCTCTAGAGGACACATAGGTGAAGAAGGATATCACTGACATGGGTAACTGTGAAGAAGTACTCAGTAAAGCACTAAACATGGTAGGATTAGAGCTTTGAGTGCTTTAGATGTCACTAGTAGCTGCGAGGTTTGAGACAAATGTTAATTTTTAAATGGAGGGAACAATTTTTGTTCACTCAAAGCCGACAAAGAAAATGAATTTTGGCATAATTAATTAATTAATATAAAATAATATAAATTTAATTATTATATATAAAATAATATCTAAAATCAATTAATTTGTTGGAATTAGTTTTATTCACACTTCCCTTTTTAATCACTACCACCTTATTCTAAGTGTATTTTTTCTTCCTATCTTAAATGAGATGTCTTACACATGTTTCATACAATATTTAAGTTATTTATTCTAATTCATTACATAAGCTCTCTCAATTTTATTTATTAACTTACTACTTTAGTTTCTTTTTTGTAATTATTTAGAATCTTATTAAATTGCCAAATCATTAAATCTTTATTCATTTGGTTTAAGTTTAAATTCAATATTAATTTTATTAATATCAAGGGTTACAATTCATCTATGTTATTTACTAATTACCTCTCATATGTCCAAGAACACACAATTAATTTCCTTTAAGGTACCTAGGAATAGTTGTGGGGAACACTAATGCAACAATGGAGACAATGACTAACCCTAGGGTTTCCCTTATTGAGAGACTAATGGTCGGTAAGGTTTAAAGTGCTTATATTAATGTGTGCCACTCATTTGTATCTCGTTAGGGGCTAAGTTTATAATTCAACCCTAATGGCATCATGTAACTTCAATGTGACAATGGCTTGCACTTTCCATCCTAATACACAACTTGAATGCTAGTGAGTAGAACAACAAAAATTGTTTCACTCCTCAAAACAAATACAATTCACTAAGTACAACCTATTATTCACATGTTAGTCATTGCCAATCTAAAGTCATATTTCTACATTTATTATTGAAATCATTATTACTTTATAATCATATTTAATAATAATAATTCAAATTCAAATTTAAATTACTCCCCAATCCAACCATAATCTATACTTAATTTTGTCACTATGATAGTCCCCATCACAATTAATAGATCAATGATAACATATGATATGGAATAATTAATCACCATAAAACTTTATGCCTAATAAGTTATTATAAGATCAATAAATATCTATCTATAATAAATCACTCATTAATCTCTAATAACTCACTCATTAATTGACAACTATCCTAACCATCAAATAAGCATAAAATTATCAACATTGCATTATGTAAACATGCAAATCATCATTATTTGTTTTCCTTAAAAAAATAATATATCAATCAAAGTAAAAGTCGATTTAAAGTATGAATCTCTATATAGAGAGTCTCATGCTTTAATTGAACTTTTAGTTTGACTGGTATTTAACATTGAACAAATAATTATTTTCAAAGAGAAGAATGTTACTCAATGTTATGATATATAATATTTATTATTATAATATATATTTTAAATTTTATAAATTTTAAAGTGACTTTGTACTTTATTTTATTTTTTTATATTAATAATATTGTTTTTATGCGGGCAGAACAACAACGGAAGCGCGGGCGACTAGGGTTGCAATTTTCTAAAGGGGATTTTCTCCATTGATG
>APFE030379373.1:0-12250 GCA_000404065.3 Pinus taeda
AAAAGTCTACATAGCATGGTGCAAAGATAGACAAATGGAAATTTTACTAAAGAAGTAGAGTATAATGTCTTGAGAAGTACATACTAAACACCTCGAAATTTCAACATGTTCTAGCACCCACCTTATCATATTTATATAGGGAAAAATCCTTTGTCGAACAACAATTATATCTAGATAAGATTCATAGCAACTAGAAGTGTAATATCTTGCGCTCCTTGTTCATCTATGGGGATTTCAATCACATTATCATTCAATTCATCCTCAAAAAGCATATACATGTGGTTCCATGATGAAACGTCGATATCCTAGGTAATGACTATATCTAAAAACTAAAATTATTTGAGTCCTTCTCATATGCTTCTTTGAAACTGGTTGTGAAATTGCTTGCATAAGCTACTTTTTTCCTTCTTTCCTGTTGATTTACCCATTTTCTTTCTTGTTGATTTACCCATTTTCACCAAATCCATAGAATAGATAGAATGAACAAATTGTAGAGGAAATAAAATAGAGTTAAGACAATTTAACCAGTCGAGGTCTTTTATGCGATATTGAATGTGTAATAATAAAAGTATAATCAAATACGAAATGATTAACTTCTAAATTGAAAAGCTATTCATGCGAAATAATTTAGGAGGGAGTAGGTTTCACAGACTATAAAGGGAACACGATTTTTAAAATGCTCGTAACTAGCATTTGCACTTAATGTTGCAAAGGAAACGCCGTAAGGCATAGTGTGTGGAAGAATATTGAAATGTGAATGGGCTTTTTTGAAGGCAAGGGTCGATGATAATGAGTTTGAATTGAGGAAGCCATGCTGAAAACCCTATTCGAGGGTTAAAGTGGCTATGAAATGGAATAAAAATAGTCATAAATATCCATTGAACTTGTTTAGATACCTTAAAGATTGCCTAGTTGAAGGTGAAGTTAAACAAATGAATTCACGCGAACAACAATTGGGTATCCATATCGATATACAAAATTTTAAGGAGAGGTATGTTAATCTTTTCAAATAACATTCTAATGTATTCTAATGTATTCGCCTAGAAATATGAAGACCTTAAACCATATAACATTGTGATGAACTGAATCCCTGCGAGGATATATTCCTTATGACGCTACAGGTGGTCGATAAGGAGGTGAAAACAAATGATTGGGCTCATGAAGGAGCTCTGTATTGTCCTCCAACCCAAACTAATCCTATGTCGATTATATTCCATGGCAACATCGTACACAAAAACATCTCGTGTTCATTACTCCTAGTATGGTAATATTGACTAACTCTGCCTGTGTCACAAATCATATAAAAATGGATTTGAGTTAGCTCCATGGTCCTTGGAGAATAATAATATATCTAAATTACCCTACCTACTCATATATGACTTGGACTTTCCATCTACCTTCTCATACATACATGACCTTCTATCATCACACTCTAGATTCCTAGAGATAAACTCATAACACTCTCTCTCTACTTTCCTACATTTTGAAAGTTTATGTCAAAATAAAAATATAATTTACGACAACATAATAGTCTTCTTCACAAAATACTCTATCACTTTTCCATCTACCTTACCTTCTCATGCATGGGCCTTTGTGTAATAACACTCTGCATTTCTAGATATAAAAACACATAACACTCTCCTTAGTTGCATAGTTACTTTCCACCATCTAGCCTTTTTCATTTCATAAGAAAAATAAGTTTTTTAAACTTCTTTTAATACTAGTTTCAATTTTAAATACTAATCAAATTCTGAGATATTATTTCAAAATATAATTGTAAGTAAATCATTATTATGCCTTGCATTTCTTTGTGTATTTAATTTCATTTTTAAATTATAAAACAATTGTTGAAATATTGTGTATTTAGTTTCATTTTTAAATTATAAAATAATTGTTGAGATATTGTTTCAAAATCTAATTGCAAATAAATTATTGTTATGTCTTGTGTGTATTTATTATTAAAAACAAAAAAAAAAATCATTGTTATGCCTTGCATTTCTTTGTGTACTTAGTTTCAGTTTTAAATTATAAAACAATTGTTTGAGATATTCTTGCAAAATCCAATTGTAAGTAAATCATTGTTATGTCTTGTGTGTATTTCTTATCAAAAAAAAATTATTGTTATATTATTCTTATAATTGAATTATTGCAGGATTGTTGCACCAAAGAATTTCAATAGTTTTAATGATGCTAATTTTCAGTGGGTGTGTGTTGATCACAAAGATTCTCTTGCTTGTGTTCCCCATTGAAAATAAACATCTATCGACAATTAACCATAGTTGCATTGTTAATCCGCGGCACCATCGTCATTGCCATTGGCCTCTTCATGTTCTCTCATCATATTGTTGCATAACAGAAAATACCACCATCTCCAAACAGATCAGCACATTTTGCAAAGCCTCTTGAATGTGTTCCACTTCAAGCCAGAAATGGTGGGAGCAGATAATACCGGCAGAGGCCAGTATGTCAAGTACAACTCCCTAAAAACAAAGGAAGAATTATTAATGGTTTAGAATGCTAAAACCTGGATAAGAGAAGCCTATAACAAGAGAATACATGCAATGCAGGGCAAGGAAATGCTATTATACTTGCTTTTCTCCAAAATAAGAGTAAATTATGTTTTTGTTTCACAGGTCTAATATACGGTATCAAAACATTTTGGTACATGACGAACCTGCCAGAAGCAAAAGAATACAATTCCTTTGACGCACAAAAACTTAGCCATGGGCTTGTGGGGTTCCAACTCCTTGGCAAAGACATGGTAAAAAACGACCAGAGAATAAAGGGCCAGGGATACAGAAATGTTCAATATAATTGAGAAAACCCAACTGATCCATCCAGTAGATAGGCCAAGCAATTGGAAAACTATCATTGAAATTGACAAAACTGGTCTTATGATAGCAAATTGCCATGTCCAATATTTAAGAAGCTTCAGTGTATGATGATCCAGATGCACTATGCGAGGCTGTAAAGCGAAGATAGCTTGTCAGCAGATTGTTGGAAAAATGGACACCAAATAAAAGTATTTCCTACTTAACATGATTGTTTATGGTAATCAACAAGATGCAAATTCACATTTCTTGCACCCATGGTTTTGAGGAACACAACAAAGCTGCTGCTAGTTATTGATGTAGGATCTTGGGTATAAAAACAAAAATGCACTGCAACAAAATGTAATGTACCTGAAAAAGTGTCATGGGAAATGAATGGTGAATCTCTCTACCCTTGATCCCATCATGGACTATTTTCTGGCTCATGGAGATATTCAAATAGCTATACATCAACGCCAAGAATTTCATGGACTATTTTCTGGCTCATGGAGATATTCAAATAGCTATACATCAACCCCAAGAATTTCGCAATCACCTGACACAACCAATTAAAATACTCCTTTTCGTTAAAGAATTGAAGAGCAAATCAGTGTGAATTCAATTAAAATAAAATTCAACCATGCTTCAAAGAGTCGTCCCATCATTCAACTCACTGAAAGCCATTGTTGGCTCCTAGTCCAAAAGATTGGAGAAAGAAATTCAAGCAAATGGAGGACAGAAAACTACTTCCTTGGGTAAAATCTATTATGTTCTGGCAAAGGTCTGTCTGTATGTGTGTATACACAAGGCTTACAAGAGGTGCTATGGATAAGAGAGCCTACCAAACCCTCATAACACTCTCTAATTGAATCCAAGAACATGAAATAGATTTTGCTTCCTTCAATATCTACTAAGCCAGCAAATGCATCAATGGCATATATGGGAGCCATTAATATGATAATAATAATGGCCTTCTGCTCCTTGGCATTCTTCCAATAGAACAAGTGTTGGGATAGCAGCTGAACTGTAAAATGCATCGTCGTCAACATTGTGCAGAATCCTGCCCCAAGCAGTGTCGACGTTCTCCGGTCCATCTGCATTATATCCATATTTGCTAAACTCTTACTTGTTCTTCGAAACCTACAGATCACAAAGAAAAAAAGGAAAACTAAATTCAGGTCAAAACAAGAGTGTATATTACTGGATCCAGGGTCCGGTGTTCAGTTGATCCTGCACACTTGCTAAAAACTACTGTAAACATTAGACATAGAAATGAACAAAAATGAATTTCCATATGGCCTCCTAGGAATCCAAATAATCCAGCAATCCATCTATAATGTATCAAAAGGTTCATCAAAGGCCAGGAAAGGGAAGAAGCAGAGAGTTAAATTTTAATCCTAACACAAGCCTAGTAAGTTCTTATAATAAAATGAATTCTTTGAGTATGTTGATTTCACAGTTCATAGTTTTACAGAAATATTGGATTTTAAGAGTGTCAGAGTTTTGAAACATTCCCAGCAAGTTGAGTGGACATTCCACCTATCATTAGAGGACCAACGGCCACAATATGATCCCTTATGAGAGGTGGAGTGTCAATTCAAAATGTTGGTAACAATTCAAAACTCTGCTTCGTTAAAATCTAAGTTCGTACCTCTTTCAAACAACAATACATGTTCCTAACCATGAAACACAAAGAAATATGGATACAGTTTCAACAAAGAAAAACAAAATAGGGATATGAAAAGCTTTGGAAAACAACATTTCCCCTTATTTTTAATTTATTTGAAAATATATGATATATATGCATTGCTTACTACTGGGAAATTTTGCTGAGTTTTTAGATTTTCCCCGATTCCAGTTTTCATACCCTTTCTGAGACTGATTTTTTTAACGCTAATTCAGATATCAATTAATCAAATAGTACAAATTTAAAGAAAAACAAAAGAATTCTCAATATTTTAAGATTTTTGTTCTGCCACAGCTCGGGATTAGGCAGTAGGCCTACCTTCTCACTGTGGCTTCAGAGAATTTTTGAGTGTCACAATTTATCTGTTTATGATTTCACTCATAATAACCGTAAGCACTAAGCCAAATCACCTTTCTCGAGAGGATCCATCAAGGTCACTCAAAAAAAGCGAGGAGAGGGTGAATGATAATACTAAATAGCCTATTAGTTAGTCTCTATGTTCTTGAAGATTGTTTGGTAGTATAAATTATAATGGAAATGGTTTATTTCGAATAGTATCTTAACAGACCGCAGTAGGATTGACCAACATTGTGCCGCAACTTAGACAATGTGCGGATACTTTAAAGAACGTGTTCATTACATAATATTGCAATGGGATGACATGACCATATATATCCTTCTCGGATATATTGACAGACAGTATGGTTTGAGTTATGAACAAGTATCAATCACATTGGGCATTGCAGATTTTCACTTTAGATCTTATGATATGAAATCTAAAAGACCATTACTTTTCATGATAGACTTAGTTCTCTGGGATATATATTCAACCCTAGTATCAGGGTCCATGATGTCTGGTACATGGCATCATAATACGTAACAGTATTATTTTTCCCTTATAAAACTCTTATCTGCTACAAACTCTTATCTGCTACGAAGCACCTGCTTAATCTCAGCTCTGATTAAATCAAAAGCAGGAAAACAAACAAAATAGATCATAAAGCAGATAAAAAAAAGAAAAAAACTATTACTTACTTAAGACTGTAGAGCAGTACAGTGGTCCCAAAGTGTAAATTCTTGAAGATATCTGCACTTCAACATGGATTTATGAGATTATACACACAGTACATTACTAAATCAATAAATTGTACGCAGTACAGTAACACAATCCAGCGCACATACACTAATAGCTATAGCTTGAAACTACATTTATTGTAAAATAATAGCTATAGAGAAAAGTATCAGATATTGTTTACTGCGTTGTACAGTTCATAGTGAAAAAAATCAACGTTGTACACTTTACATAGGAAGTAATTTCAAGGTTCGCCATGAAACTGTAGCTTAACCCTAAATATTAAACTCGGTTTGGAGCAGAGAAGATGGGGTGGTGTGGCAGATGATCAGTCGAGAAATGGTGGCAACTTCCGGGCGTTTATTTCCTCTACGAAATAAATGCACGACCTTTAAACGTTATGCCATGGTTCCCAACAGGCCGTAATTATGTATCTCCAAACCAACTTGACCTGGGCGCATAGATTTCAAGTGGAAAGTGAAAATATTTTTAAGGTTTTTAATGTTGTAAAATATTTTTTATTAAATCAGACGGTTGTTTTTTGTTCGATATTAATATTTTACTTAAAATCAACTGAACACATCATTAATCCAAACCTCAATCCTATGATAAATAGTGTGTATCTATATCTATATATGTTTTTTTTTTCTAATAATCCGAATTCAATTTAAAATATATATATATATATAATCCATATCAATATTTAGGATTCCTAATTACTCCATTCATTCAATAATCAATAACAAAATACTTACATTCATAGCTATTCCACTTTACATTATTCGCCAGGAATGTATTGGAAAAACTGTATCAACAGTTCTCTGCAATCCTTAGAGAGCCCTCATTACTCCTCCCATCCTTCCCACGGTATATTGGAAAGGCTGCGCAGCGTATCTGCAATCCTTAGAGAGCCCCCGTTGAACATGCGGCTTTCCGTGAGCACCTTTCCCAATTTCACATCAATTAGTGGTAATCGCTCAATCACAAATTCAATCCAATTAAGTACATTTGATTTGAAATCGGACTTAGAGAGCCCCCATTGAACATGCGGCTTTCCGTGAGCACCTTTCCCAATTTCACATCAATTAGTGGTAATCGCTCAATCACAAATTCAATCCAATTAAGTACATTTGATTTGAAATCGGACAGTGGAGATAGTGGTTCCTTCTTTCATACCGGCATTGTACGAAAAAACTTCTGATACGAAAAAACTGTCTAGGACAAAATTGACAAAACACTGTTTATCTACTTCTCCCCGCATTACACGCTTTCCTTTTACTTCTCACAGAGTTTTGCAACATTGGCTTCTGCCCATATCCACCATTGTATATTACATGTAAGGTATCTCAAAAGAGAGAGAAAAGAAACAGTAGAAAAAAGGACGAGGCAGCTGAAAAAAAAGAAACGGTAGAGAGATAGCAAATAGATGAGATCCACGAAACGCTAAAAATGGCGAGGCAGCTCATGAAATAAAGGCTGTATTTCCAATGCATGCAATGCTGAGAGTTATATTACTCCATATTCACATAAAAGAATAAAGTGAATAAAGAAGAATATAACTACATGAAAATGCTGGAACGCCTGAAAATGATATAAAAACATACGGAGAATAAACATTTGATAATCCTAAGTAGCACTAAAATAAATAGTAAATGGGAAAGAAATCAATGTACTCCCCAGACTGCAACTACGCCCAATCTAAAGGATGTGTCTAAAGGATGGCAATGCCATTTTCTCTGTAGCGCTGACCCTCAAGAACAATTTCCATTTAATCCTCCGATTGAATGACACGGCGCCTTTTTTTTATGTACATAAATTTCATCCAACCTACACAACACTCAGGTGCCGCATGGACTCCAACCAAAAAGAAAGAATGAGTGCAAATTCAACTAAAACACAAACATTTCAATAATCTTTTGGCTTGAAGATAATTTTGATAGGAATGAAATAAAAGAGACCGATCTCGGAGACTAAGCTCTCAATCGGAATACTATTTCATATAAGAATACATTTGTTACAATAAGAGTTATTTCAAGACTATAGAGTGCAATAGTGTACAAAATCCTTAAAAGAAAATAACACAAAACACAAAACTATAGTGTACAATATCATTGACTTCAAAGCAAATAAGATAAAACTGTTGGGAATTTTTATGTTTGCAATGGGTAAATACCAAAACCACAAAATATAAAACACAGAGGCTATGCTCTGTTTCCTTTGCTCCAGGATCTTTTACACAGAGAAGTCTTTTAAAAATAATTACAGAGAACAGAGTATCTCACCACCATAAAATGATTTCTATTCATTAAACAAAAACACTTACATATTCATCCTCTTTTACTCAGAGGGATTCGCCAAAACATTTTCACAAAACTTACTCTGCCTCCTATGAAATTTTACACCACTATGTGTAAATATTTCATTTACATTCACTGCTGTGTGAAAACAAAATTACAGAGTTTTACACATTTACCTTTTCACTTGTGTGAAACAATTCATGGATTTCAACAAAACTATCCACTGGTTTTCTTCATTTACTTCTCCTCCTGCACTGCTGTGCAATCTTTACTTCTTACATTACAAACAAAATTACTCTGCTGCATAAAAACCCCTTTTACATTACAAACCCAAAAATATTTATGCACTTCTGTGCGTTCCTCCCCTGCAATACAAAATTAATCTCTGTGTATTTCATTCGCTGCTGCGAATCCACATTTCATTCTCCCCGTGTGCATTTTTCACATTTTGGTGCTGGGACCCTTGTATCTTTTTTTTCATATGCAAATTACATAACGCACTTACAATCCCCGTGCGTATTTTTTTTTACACAACAAAAAAAATGGGGTCAACGATTTTTAAAACATATATTAAAAAAAATAAAATAAAACTTACGACATACTTCGCCCATACTCCTATTAACTTCGCCGTATGAAATATTAAAAGTTTTACCAAAAAAAATGTCAGCCATTAATCATAAGGTATGGTCCAGGTCCATTACTCCACGCTGCATTAATTTTTCAAACAGGCCCGTATGTACTTTGAAGAACCTTAAACGGCGGAGACCTTTCCTGACAATCGAACGGCGGAGGACAATCTCTTCAATCGGACGCATATCGGGCGGGGTAAGTTGACTGAAAGTTACCTTCCGATGGATGTCAGTGGATGACGTCACGGTTGTCCAGATGTCAGCATCGGAGCACCATCATACGGAAACCTCCTTAAGCCAAAAGCGGTGCGATATCTTCCCGGTGGTTTCAGGTTTGCTGCTGGGTGGTTTTGACATGCCGTTGACTGCTGACCCGCGCGCGCTCAGTTGGAATTATAATTTTAACAGTTTACAATATGTTTGGCATGTTAGTAATAATCCTTTGTTCTTCCATCACTAATTTTACAAAAAAACAACCGAACATGACGTGCATTTGAAATAAAGGATTGCAATATGCCTTTAATTCACTTGGAGAACCAATTGATATCAAGAAATAGGCATCTAGTGATCGCATTCATCGTGAACAACTGCGAGACTATTTGCATTCTTGAGAAAGAAGAATTTATATGAGTCCTTGTCAAAGGGGGTGTGCAGGAAGATTCGATATTATTATACCTATTCAGTACACATTTAAGGAGAAAAGGCCTTATAAGCTCAAACCCCTTTGCTACATCTACTAAACATATGTCAATTCGGATTATGAGATTGTGAAGAAGCATCTCGATGAGGGGCGTCCCAGGTTCGAACCTCCTCTTTTCGCTTCGACCTCAGCCTCTGAGCCCATGACACACCCGAAATAAAATCCTCACAGAATTCTTAGACCAGGCCCTCAATTTTCTCATTCAGTTCCACTCCACTATTTTGCCAACCACCTACTTACTACCTCAAGCTTTGCAAAGTCCCCATTCTCAAAAAACTGGTTGACCACCTACCTACTATCTCAAGCTTTACAAAGTCCCCATTCTCAAAAAAACTTGTCCAACATTTGTGAGAATCCTTAGGCCGGTACAAAATCTTCATTGACAATTTTCGTGTTCTTTGGTTTGTAAGTATGAACAAAATCGATGAAACTTGCTGACATTTTTCTAGATTGTAATAATATAGTCCAGCTTCAAGTTTCCCCGTGAGAATTTATGTTGAGGGATAGATTTGTGGTGGTTTAGGGATTATAAATCATAGAGGGAAGTGGTGGTATCTAAAGACATGGTTTCTTAATCGCACTAGCTAGCGGGATGACTTACCATGGAGTTTTGAGCCTTTAAATAGGCTACATTAAACAAGAATACCATGGGAAAAATCATGGGTGGCATGTACTTGAAGCTGGAATACCAATGGTAACTTAATTAAGTCAAGTTTAACTAAACCACCCTAACAATCCCCCCTTAAGCTTGACTCCGAGAGATTGACCTAGTCCCATTCATCACCCATCTTATCTTAGTTCTCACATTCCCCCATCAAGCTAGGTTACTAATACACCTGTCACCCAATACCTCTTCAAGTGGTCAATTCCACAGTTTGATGACTCCATGTGCCACTGCACTATATATATGTTTGATAAAATTGTTCATGCCTTACAATAACATGTGCTCCCACATAACATGTGTGCTTACATTAGGTCATACGACTTCCTATGATAATGCACCTGTTTATAACAATATTTCACAACTTGAACCAAAACCATTAAAACATTGATACATTGCACACGACCTCCTTGACTAAACATTAGCACCATTCACCCCATCTCCACCATTATTTTGTTTGGGCGATCCATATGACAACACTCTGCTTCTTTATCTTGTACAATCCATACATGAATCTACCTTTTCAACACAATTTCGCTTAGTCCAGCCCATCTGGTCTCTCTCCTCAACAGGACCCATGATTACATCTCACCAATAAAACCATCATCTCATTAAAGCGCTTCATCAAACACTGCGTGAACATCCTTGACATTAACATTGCCTCTGCCTAGTCTTCTCATTTCCACTCTATGAGACATTACCATATTACTCACCATTTATGTATTCAACCATACCCCTTTGTTGTACGTGAGCAACGAATCCGTTGTTCCTATTGTGATGTTCAACCCTCGATCTTGTGTAATTTATACATTGATTTCCAACAATTGTCATTTCATATTGATGCCAGAAATCGTATAGATAATCGAATGCACAAGGTCACTATTTCCTAAAGTGGAAAAGTGTCAATCTTTCATTCCTCACTACGGTACTTTGGTGGGTCATAACCCAGTCACATATGGCCCTTGCCACAATAGGGCTGACATTCATGGAAGTGTGATCAATGCTATTATACTTGCATATCCACTTGGTCCTCCTTCCGATAACCATTTCAAGTAGATCACATCTACAATGACGTCTTTGCATGCCCATCAAACTAGCTCCCATGGAAGCCATGGATGCTATGGATGCCATGCATCCTTTTATTATGGCCTCAACATCATCTTGTCTCTTGCCATGGGGGTTTATCTATTTCTTTTAACGCAAATGTTCTAACTTCCTTCAGAGTTAACAACATCTAGCCCTTCTGCATCACCTCCTTGAGAACATCCACTAGACTCTGTTAGAATTAATGGAGATTAGGTAATTATTGTTACGTAGTTGTGATTGTGCTTTTCTTGGACATTCAGTTCCTATTATTCAGGGATTTGATTTACTATCCCTAACTAAGTGTATCTATTTATTATGGGAGTTTAATGTGAAGCCTATGCGGTGTATTTGCTTGTAGGAGCTCTTGGTGATCTGCACCTATGAGATCCTCTAGTGTTGTTTGCCAATTCATGTCTTCCATATGCAACTATTGACATGGTATCTGAGCTGCAGGAAGGAGAGGCCTATACGCTGAGTTGAGGAATGCGACATCGTCGCAGGGAGTTGAAGAGTAATCAACGACGATACTCTTGGGGACTTCACCCATTTTTATTTTGCTGCATTGTTGCAGGATTTTGGTGTACCTCGGCGACGAATCGCCGTAGGATTTGGTGTACCTCAGCGACTAGTTGCGGATGGAAGGTAAATAGCTACAACGATTGTGCTGCGTTTTTTTTAGGGTTGCGTGTGCTTGAACACTATGTGAAAAACAGTGGATTGCATTTTCTTTTGAGGAGGCTGCCTGTAGAAGGGGGAGATCGCCCTTGCTTTGCCACATGAAGAAGCCAGTTGAGACAGCTTGTGGTTGATCGCTGAAGAGAAGTGCGATTAAACAAACAAAACTACTTGTTGTGTAGTCTGCCAGGGTGAAAGGAGCTCACACCAGCTTGTAGGAGGCTTGTGTCGAGAAGGAGGAAGGACTCTATGTGGTGGAAGGCGTTGGATCCTGTGTAGAAGCAGTGGAGCAGCTGGGTCTGCATTTAATTGGAAGGCCGCGAGGCAGAGAGGAGTTCGCCTAGCATTGCTACGTGGGTTGCGTGGGTTGGACCTATCATTTAGACAGTTGCTATGTTGAAGGGGATGTGCGTGGAGAATGCAGGTGCTCTGTCGTTTGTGCAGAGGAAGTGTATTGACCGAGAGAAGCTTGGTGACTATGGTAGCATCGAGTGAGAGGTCTGTTGTTCCTCCTCCTCCCCACAGTGGTGAAGAAATAATCATCCCTCAGACAATTAAATTTTTTTAATTGAAGTTTTCCAAAGCTTTAATTAAAAAAAATAAAAATTCTGTAGATTTTTTGGAGGGCTCCTT
>APFE030379380.1:0-13570 GCA_000404065.3 Pinus taeda
TAGCAGATTTAACCATTTATCTACGACATCTGCGTCTATTTTACCCTCGAAGATGGGGATTTCAAAATTAACTTGTACCTTAAAGGGCGTGGCGTTTCCAGAGTCGCTGCTGGAATTCGATGCGTCACCTCTAGGTAGCCGTTGAAGGATCTACGCGAAGCTATCCATCATCGCGTTCCTTTGCTGCTCGAGTGCTTCTTCGAGCAAGATTTTGATAGGATCTCCTGCCCCCTCGTCTTTCTTCTCATCCGCCATAGAAGGCCGTCGGGATTTGCAAGGCTGGTCTTGCAAAGGTTCGACCAGTTCAAGCCCTAACTCCTTATATCCTGACGTCGTTGGGGACATGCAAAGAAAAACCGAGAAAAAGCAGACCGCTCTGATACCACTGATCCAGATTTAAATAGGAACGCAATAGATTACAGAGATAACCATAAATATAGAGATGTGAACCATAAATAAAGAGATGCAGCAGAAATAACACTTCATTTCTTTAATTGAAAATACTGAAATATGCTTACAACCAAAATTGGAAATAAACCAGCTAGGACGATGGTAGCTTATCTCTGAGAAGAGATGTGCGGCTACATGTCTCTGAACTGTTCTGAACTTCTATTACAATGAGGCTCGAAGGCCTATTTATTATTGAGAAACAATGGAAAACCCTTCACATTCCAAAACCGACCCTTAGAAGATGAACCGCCAAATTGTGGGCCCCGTTTTGGGTAAATTGGTACATCAATTTCCCGGGGTCGTAACTTTGGCATACGATCTCCGTTTGACGCGTATGATAGCTCGTTAGAAAGATCTATCCGAGAACTACCATTGTTGGAACGGGAAACATTGGTCCATTGCATGGACCCATGTTGCCCTAGGATTCCCCAAAAAACGCTGTTTAGGGCCTCAAAACGGCTTTGGAAGTTCAGGACCCGAAAAACTGCTAAAAATAGTAAGTTGTGCTATAATTAAGGAAATTGAAAATGCTGAAAGAGACAATGATGGGGGTCCAGATGGACTTGGCAGGTGGCCACCAATATCCACCTGGATCAAGTTCCTATTACAACAAAATATTTGCAGCTATGCAACTGCTTTACTTACCCCAAAGTGACCTAATACTAGAGAAGTGTGTGCTTCTCTAATTATCTTTACTCTCTCAGTTTGCGGAATGCAAAGTTTCCCACAATGATATAAGAGTCGGTCCTTCACATGATAATCCAATTCTTCTACCCCTTTGCCTTGACTCAAAGTTGCATATACATCTTTAAAGTCTATATCTTGAGGATATTGTTCAATGTAGCTTTCATGTAGTACAGAATTATGCTTAATTATAGTAGTGCATTTATAATAGTTCTAGATAACATGTCTGCAACTTTGTTATGTATGCCCTTTTTATATCTGATGACTAAATGAAACTGTTGTAGAAAACCCATCCACCTGTAATGTCTTGATTGCTGCAACTTAGTTTGGCAGTGTAAATATTGAAGTAGTTGATGATTAGTATGTATTAATGTCTCTTTGCCCATTAAGTAAATTTTCCACTTTTTCACACTCTAAACTAATGCATACAATTCTTTATCATATGTAGGATAGTTAACTACTGCAAGATTAAAAGTCTCAGAATGATAACATATGGGTTTGTCATGCTGTGTCAACACTAATCCCATGGCATAGTCACTGGCATCTGTTTGGATCTCAAATGGTCTTTGTAGATCATGCAGTGCTAGTACAGGTGTTGTACTAACCTTTTCTTTCAAGGAGTTGAAGGCTTTCTGATGTTTGCCTCCCCACTAAAACACCTTGTTCAATCCTGTTAAAGAATGTAAGGGAGCTGCGATTGAGGAAAAGTTAGAAATGAACTTCCTCCAATATTGTGCTGCTCCAAAGAAGCTTCTCACTTCTGTAGCAGACTTGGGTTTAGGCTAGTTTACAATGACTGCCACTTTAGAGGGATCGATTTTCAATTCACCACCCCCTACTATATGACCCAAATAATTTAGAGATGTTCTGTCAAATTCACATTTTGAGAGTTTAACATGAAGTTTTTCTCTTTTCAAAACATCTAATGTCTGCTTAACATGCTTTAAGTGTTCTTCCAACGTTTTACTAAAAATCAGAACGTCATCCAAATACACAATAACAAAATCATCAAGAAAAGGTCTGAGTACATGATTCATTAATATCATGAAAGTAGCAGGAGCATTGGTCAAGCCAAATGGCATAACTAGCCAATCATACAATCCTTGCTTTGTTTTGAAAGCAGTCTTGCATGAATCTTGTTCTGTAACTCTGACCTGATGGTATCCACTGTGCAAGTCCTGCTTGGTGAAATAAACAACTTTTTTCAATTGATTTAGAAGATCATCTATGCGAGGAATGGGATAATGATTTTTGATTGTTATCTTATTCAGTGCTCGGTAGGCAATGCACATTCTCCACAAGCCATCCTTATTTCTCACCAAAATGATTGGTGACCCACATGGTGATGTGCTAGGCCAGATGAACCCCTTCTCGAGCAACTCCTGCACCTTGCTTCTTGATTTTAGCATTCTCTAAAGTAGGCAACCTATACATTCCAATGTTAGGCAATGGAACATTTTGATACAAAATAATATCATGTACTATTTCCTTTTTGGGTGGCAGACCTTTAGGTTCTCGAAACAATACATCATACTCTTAAAAAACCTTTTCTATATCAGCTTGCTGCTTAGCATTACAACCTTCAAATACATTGGTCTTATGGGGTTTATTTTCCTTTACAACCATTGGTAAGAATTGTTTGCATGAATTTATCATTCTTTTCATCTGCCTTGAGTTTATGAGAGTATAATTTTTCTTGAGCTTATGAGCTCTTACAAAGTATTCGATTCCGTCTTTAAAAAGCAGATACTTGTTCTCAGCTCTATAGAAAATAGCTTTCCTATCATACAAGTAAGGACTTCCTAAAACAGTTCTACATATATCCAAAGGAATTATATCTAACTCAACCTCATCTACAAACGCTGACCCAAAAGAAAACTTGAGTTTGCACTGTCTAGTCACTTGTAGTTGTGCTTTATCATTCAACCATCCTAATGGGTATGGTTTCTTGTGAGGTGTAGTTGCTAATCCCAATTTCTTCACAATTTCTTCAGAAATAAAATTTACTTGTGAGCCACTATCAAACAAATTATTAATCTTTTGATATTTGGAAACAACTTGAATATGGAAAAGCTCATGTCTTTTTCTCTCATGTTCTTCATCAACAATAGATTGAGCAAAATTACTAGTAGATGCTCCAGAATTCTTACCTTTCATTCTTGTAGCTGCCATGGTTTTTTAATCTCCCATGTTTGATCCCAAATCTTTCTGAATAGCTACAACAATATTCTTCTTCTTACCCTCAAACTTCTTAGGTCTCAGCTCTGGATGCAGAATCCAACATTGCTCATCATCATGCCCACCCTTTTTATAGTGAGTGCTTGAAGCTTTGCTTTTCTATGCAATGTTTCCCTTCCTTGCTTTCCACTTCTATTTTCTTTTCTCCTCGGTCTTGCTTGCAGTGGTTTGGGATGGTTCCCCAACTTCTGGATTTCCATTCTTTCCTCTTGCTTCTAGATGAGTAGCTTGTATAGATACCTCATCTACACTAGTGGGATTAAACATGAGGATGGTATGCCTCATGTAGCTGTGTATACCACCAATGTACTTCTCTCGTGAGTCTAATGAGATCCCTAGAATCAATGCTCTCTTTCTAGATTCTTGACTATACCCTTGAACACTTTACCCTTTCAACTACCGAAGATTTTTCCAACTCATCATGGCTTGTTAGATGTAGGCCAATGGATAGAACTGCTTTTTGATTACAGACACAAAGTCACACCAGACAGAGATAGTCTTGCCATGTCTTTTTATGTCAGCTTGGATTTTGCCTTCCCACCAAACCAGGGCAGTGTCTCCTAGGTGTAGCCTTAGCAACTGAATTTTGCTCTTGTCTGAGTCGATGTTCTGCACTTTGCAACACACATCAGTTTTTATAATCCAATTGTCCAACTTTTTAGCATTTAACTCTCCATTATATATAGGCAAGTCGAATTTAACATGTAATTTGATCAAAGATGCTTTCTTATTATGCACAAGGCTATTAGGAGGTGTGAGAAAGTTTTCCTCTTTCCCTTTTCCTTTCCAGTGGTCATGGGAATGAGACTCATCTTCTTCTTTGTCTCATTCAGAACCTAATGAATCTCCATTCTTATGCTTTCTAAAGTCCCTATACATTTCTTCTACCGTAGAATTTATAGATAAGAAGCGTTCTATGAATTGAGGGTCTAGCCCCACAAAACCTTCCTCTGACATTGCCTTTCGAGGATAGACTCTCCCAATTTCATGATTAGTTTTGACCAACTCTCCTCCTCCTAATTTGAGCTTTGGTCTAGTGAGCATTCAACAGCTAAGCCAACACAAGCTTGTCTAACCTTACAGCCTAAAGCTCCAATACCACTTGATCTGATAATGACCCTATGAGTGACCTCAGTTATAGATTTATTAAATGAAGGTATTACAGACTCATGTGTTGGTGAGTGTGTCTATGCTATTTAGGCAATGGATCGATTAGATTGCAAATGCACAAACACTTGAAATGGAAAACAATAGAGAAACATAGTAAGCAAATACAAGAACACAAGAAATTAATAAGGAGTTCACCTTATCCTCCAGGGCTACATCTCCGGTCCAACTCTCAATGGTGGCCTTATTTTATTGTGTCTTAAGCAGAGAATTACAATGCAGGAGCTCAATATGAGTCTCCTGAAATAGTTTTGCTTGGCAGGGTAGTTCTTGGATTCCCCAAGCCACTAAGGTACACAGACTCTTTTCCTTACCATCTCTTTCACCTCTCTGGTTTGATAGATCCTCTCAGGGATGGCTTGAATCTATCAAGCTCTCTGGTGCTCGTTGTTGCCTTTGGTCAGCTTAGTCCTTTGCCTTCTTTCTGCTTTTTGCTTCACTGTTGCTTCTCCTTTATGTCTTCTATCTTCAGTGTTCCCACTTTTTTTTTGCTTTGTCTGTTCATGGCTTTAAAGCCATTCGAGCTCATGGCTATTTGATTCCTCTTCCCCTCCATCGATTCACCTGCTATAGCTCCACTTGGAGTTCCTTGTCTCGGCGTCATCATCAAGCTCACAAGGAGTGGTCACTTGTCCTCCTACAACTGCACCAGCTTGCTTCGTCAATTTGTTTCTTCAGTTACGTCGGGGAATGAGTCTTTCACCACGTTGGTCGTCAAAGAAGACCTCAAATTCTTTGAAATTGCGACTTAATTCCTCGTTAGATCTGGTCTTATTGTCGGGGGAGATATCAGTTGTCAAATCTGGATCCCCCAGATCCAATGCCATCCTCTCATTTTCTGCAGCTGACTTGCTCGACCATTAGTGCACGATGAGCAGCGGTTTTATCTCTCCTTTACTTGCCATGCATCGGGCACTGAGTGGAATCAATTTGGTTTTGCCAAAAATACTTACCGCCCACGGATGCCCCCAATCAATACCCCCGGTTTTGAAGCGGGTCCTGCCTTTAGCCGATAGCCTTTTTTTTTCCCACGGTTTCCCCAGCTCCCACCCGACGGAGCGCTCAGGGCCTCTCCTTCTTGAGGGTTTTTGCCTAGCGATGCACAATTATTGCTAAGAACTAATTGTGCATCAAAAACTCCCTCTGTTTCCTGATCTAGGCCTTCCACGGGCTAATTTCACCTCCTGCACAGTCTTCATGGGTCTCGGTCAGCACGCTTTGACCGAGGTCCTTGTCGTTCCACACTGGCTGCGAAGTACCACTGTTTTAAGAGGTGTTCCTGATCACTGCTCTTAATTATTTGAAGTTTGTCCCGACCTGATACAACCATGGTTCCTTTGATTTTCTTCATGGATCCAATTCGGATCAAAGAATGTGTGCTTGTGTAAGGGAAATATTAGTTAATGTGGTGTTTAGTTTATAGACATGTTTTGATGGTTACATGTTTATAACTATTTTTTATGGAGTGCTATTAAAGGAAGCATGTTGTGATAGTTTTCTCACATTTCATGGATATTCATAAATAGATGGTGAGGCATCACTAGCATATATTTATGAATTGGTTGATTAATACTTTATGTAAGGATAGTATCAACGTATGCTGACGACATCAACGATAGGAAAGGATGGTGACTTGTGCAAAGGATAGATTATGTTTAAAATCGTGGCACATAAAGAATTAATGGTCCATGTAGATGAGTGCGAGTTGCAAGATAGTCCACTGAAGGAACAAGTAGGCCACAAAGATATAAATATTGAATATTTGTGGCTAAAGGACGGGTAAAGGTTATCATGATGATTGTAATAGCTTTTAGCTAGATATATGGTATTAAATGGCATTTCCTTGTAATATTTTATTACAATGGTTAAGGGATGGACTCCCTTAGAATCTATTGAGTGAGGGGTTAACACCCTCATGAGTGTTTAAAAATAAATTTAAACGTTTGTTGATTTTCACCCTAGAGAGTTTCTAGGGTATATCGATGTCTAATGATGTGGTTGTCTATTATGCTAACTTTATGATGTGGATTCATTACATGAGCTATTGTTTATAATATGAAGTATGTGATTAACTAATCTAGTTAAAGGATTCATGAAAATGATGCTAGGTTGCATCAGAAAGTTATGTTAATATGCTACAACAATAGTTGCTAATGGTTATGTGACTTTCTATTCCTCTACTAAAGTTACTCTATGTAATAATGAAGGTTATACCTAACAATTGATTGGTAATATGGAATAGTAATTTTTATAGTTACCCATGGGTAAATTGTCTAAAAAATTTCTAACTTCATGCATTTCAATGCGAGGTTATCGAAGGATGTTACAAGTGGTATTAGAGTTGAAGGTTGCAGCACTGGCGCCTTTGAGAACTGTTAAGTAGAAAAGAAATTGAGGTATGACACTAGTGGGCATCAACTCAGGTACGAGTCTAACAATCTACATACTGAAATATTCAATAGACTATGTTTGACATGAGATGTGTGATTCATGTGTATAACCACATTAGAGAGTAGTGTAAATATTTTATGTACATCTTGACATGAAATGAGCGTAGTGCTCGGAAAGGAATTACTGGAAGTATAAGTTCATTATTGTATTACTAATATTTTTAATGTGTCAGCAGGTCTAGGAAAATATGCACTTGGTGCGTTTCTTGATCATGGTGCACTTTATATTAGGTGTCTGGTGTCCTTCGGGCATGGCGTCGGTGTATGACTGTGCACAATGAGGTGATATGTGTTGTTTAATCTTGTGTGTTTGTCGATTAGATAAGGGAGAATCTTATTGTCCTCCTCAGCTGACCATAGACCTTTTCTTAAGTGTGAATTGGAGGAAGCTAGAAGGTATCCTTCCCATGCTGCTGCTTTCTTTTTCCTGCATGTTACTTTTTCCAGCTGAATCAGTCAATCCTCTTTTGTGTGTTTGCGCACTATCCAACCGAGTGCAATATTTATCATGCAACATATTTAAAGTCGCTTGATAGTTATCATTAATGATAAGAATAACTAATGACAGATATGATTAATTGAGATAGTTATGATTAATGGTAAAAATAATTTAATCTTAAAGCTATGGTTTTATTAAACATTAAATTCATATTTGGAATTTATTTATAGTAAATATATTTACTTTGCACAATACTTTGACTTGTCGAATCCACTTTGAATTTAAAATTGTAAACTTTTAAAAGACAACACATGCTCTAAACTATTAACCCACTCACATTTTATCTCATTTTAATATTTATAAGTATACTATATGATATTTTGATATTTGATAATTATTCAATTCATAAAATTTTTTATATTGCATTCCATTAGTTGTATGTTGTTTAGATATAATTTTTTTACTATGAAATTATTAATATTATTTTGTATCATTATTTTTACTATATTACAAGTAGTAAGTGTTTTGGAATTTAGTAGGAGAAATGTTATTTTATAAAATTATATTATCGTCTGAAAATATCAATAGTAATTTTTTTCAAAGCCAATTTATGTTAATAATTAAATTTGAATTTATTTAATATTGAAAATAATGATAATTTTTTTAATAATTTAATATAAAATTTAATATGTAATAAAATTAAATAATAAAAATATATATATGAAAGATTGAGTTTTTAAATTTGAAATGGATTAAATTATTATTTCATAACCAAAATAATATTAGAGTTTTTTAATTACACTTATTTTATATAAGGTAATTACTCTCTATCTATTTTCCAAAATGTAACCTAAATTATTTCATAATACTATAATTATAACTTGATAAGAGAAATCATAATAATGACATTTATTGTGACAAATGTTTATATTTTCATGTTTTACTTTATAAAATTATTTATGTTTTGTATATTATTGTGAAATAATTATATCTAGATAGTATTATAATTGACATTAATTAAAAATATATATTTAATTATAATTATGTGTTATTAATATTATTGATAATAGGCTTGAAGGTTAACTCAATTGGTTTAGGTCCTATTGTTATAGCTTTTCCATTGAAAGGTCACATGTTCAATTCTCCTTTATGTCCTCGGAGTTAGGCTTTGATTAGTATTAGATTATATTTAATATAAATAATTAGATTTTTATTTTCAATTAAAATTAATCTAATAAATGCCCATAAAAACACTTCAACTGAAATTAAACATAATCATTTAATTCCTTATATTTTAAATAATTAAAATAATTCATAATTACATCTTATATTATAATTTTTTATAGTTATCATATATAACATATAATAGAGTAAACATACTCGGGTAAAGGGAAGCATATTTCACATATTCCTCTAATAACTCAATGGATAACATGTATCATAGATACTCTGGATGCTTAATATTCTGACAAAAATGACAAAAATGAGAAATGAGGTACGTTGAGAAAAATGAGAAATGAGTTCATTATATAGGTGGTTAAGGAGTGTTATGATTTGTATTATTGGGCTGAGAGGTACTCTACCTTACGATGGTAGAGATGTTGTAATATAATGTAACGCTGTGTAAACATGTTAACATATAATAGAGTAAACATACTCGGGTAAAGGGAAGCATATTTCACATATTCCTCTAATAACCCAATGGATAACATGTATCATAGATACTCTGGATGCTTAATATTATGACAAAAATGACAAAAATGAGAAATGAGGTACGTTGAGAAAAATGAGAAATGGGCTCATTATATAGGTGGTTAAGGAGTGTTATGATTTGTATTATTGGGCTGAGAGGTACTCTTCACCTTAGGATGGTAGAGATGTTGTAATATAAGGTAATGTTGTGTAAACATGTTGACTTTCTCAAAGTAAAAAAAATAAAAAATAAAAATAATTCTATATTAAAGTGAAAATAATTTCAAACTAAAAAATAAAATAAAAATTTCTTATGTTCTTGTTGTTGTTATTAACTTGACTTCGTCTTGCCATGTTATTGGTGTCTTTTGAGCTTCAGGTTTATGTGAACTCTTAATATTGACCCATGTATTCATGCAGAATATAGTCTATTTAAAAGGGAAAATTAAACAAGTCATATCGCCCTATAAGGATCAAAACTCTAGAGGTTTAATCTTTTTTAAAAATAAATATAAATTGTGACTACTCAATGGGTCTTAGGTTGGTTTAGGAATTATCAAGAATAATAAACATTCTAGCATACATAGCTTAATTATTGAATTCAAACTTATCCTTACATTGAAAATAGAAATATATTTACATCAAAGTTATTTTTAATGTAAATTTCAAATTATTAAATGTTTTGAGTTTTATTATATTGAAAAATGTTTTGAAAATTTTATTCTAATAGAGATGTATAATATAATGGAGATGAATAACTTTTTTTATACATTAGATGAAATTGACATGTAACATTAAATGCTAATAAGAAAAAAATATTTTAATATCAATTTAAATAAGATAATTTTATTAAAACGAAAAAATATTTACTCTATATATTTTTTAGAATTCAGTTTAAGAGAAAGATGCAATCTCATACTCCCTATCAGGGTGTGAGGAAGATCGAGAAGGCCCCACCCCTTTGAGCCAATTAACTTCATGATGTTGACATGATACTTGCCACATTCATGAGGCACATGGAGCGGTGGATTCTCACATGACTCTTATTAATTACATTCATGAAGGTGGCAACAACAAACGTAAAAAGGAATGTTGTGGGTTTTAATGCCGGTAGGTTTGGTAATTATTTTGTTGGTAATCATTGGTCAATTCCACTTTGGTCTGCGTCCTGGGGAAGGTGCACTTCGCGATCCTTCATTGGGTGTTGGTCCATCCACCATCCTCTCAAACTAGCGCTCACAGTTTGGTATAAGGGTTTCCTTGTTTGCTTTATGGTAGTGTCTCCTTCTTTTGGAATTCTCTTGTTGCGTATGGGTATTTAGTGGGTCAGGCCTATGTTTTCCCTCAACTGTACTCCACACCCAGCATAGAGCTCTGGTAGTGGTTTACTCTTGAATGCAGGTATATTAGGTTTTGCGACTTTTGCTTTTAGTATGAGGTGCTCAGATTTTTCTGATGGCCTCAGTTATGCTAGGCAGGGAGGGACCCTTGTTTTCAGGTTCCAAAATTCTTTAAAGCCGTGGGTGGAAGTTTGCATGAGAGGGAAGCAATAGGGTTCGATTAAAATGAGCTTATTACATGTGGTTACTGTGGCAGGCATCCTAGTCAGATACAACCCATTCTCGGGTTGCCTAACCAAGTGTTCGTGGTCTTTCAACATTCATCTCCGCAATTCTCGAACCATGGCTTGTGCAATTGCAAGAAGGGAAAAGCCCGTCTCACTAATTAACTTGAGGGAAAGTCTTGTAAGTGCAAATCTCCCTCCCATATTACCAATGAAGTTGCCTCTGAGTACCATGAGGGTAGTTCGTTCGAAGTCTGCCAATTGATAGAAGCATGAGAATAAGAGCTTCACGAGCAAGCTGGCATTATCGATAGTGATATGAAAGATTGGTCATCTCTCGTGATTTATTTTAATTTTTACTTTATTATGTTTTTAATGAGATCAAGTTTCTTGAAATAGAAATTTTTGTATTTACAACTTTTGAGAAAAGATATATACCTTAAAAAATTTAACCCTTAGACCACTACATAATCTTAAGTATATAATGTAACAATAATATATACTTAAAAGATATATTCCTTAAAACATTTGAGAAAAGATACATTATATAATATTAAATATATAATGTAACAATAAGTATATATTTTATAATATTAAATATATAATGTAACAATAAGTATACATTATTATAAAAGAAATATAAAATCCTCGAACTTAACATATGTATTAGAAAAAAAAAAAAAAAAAATCCATAGAACTTAACCTATCTATTACCTTCTTCGTTAGCTGAAATTTGTGCACAATTTGATTAAATAAAAATTTAGTTTCCATCTACTCGCTACCCGAATAAAAGATATTACATTTAGAGTGCTTTCTACATCGGGCTAGATGAGTTACCTACCTAAAATAGATGTGCTCTACCTCACTAAATGGGTTAGCCTGGCTAAAATAGTTTTGATCAAAATTACAAAGGATTCGATCGAGATCAGAGGCAGCGACAGTATTGAAATTGTACATATTGTCATCTCCCAGATGTGTAGCATAGCCACTTTCGCTGTTACACTCTACATCGGACGGTCCACTTCGTCTTCCTCCTGCTGTTATGAAAAGTAGATTTGCGTTGTTTTCTTGATAGGGATCGAATAAGCAATCATGTTGATGATCAGTGACCCCACTCATGTGGATCTGATGCAACTGATAGCTTTTCTGCCCGCTGTAGATATCAGGATCACGATATGTCGGGACGCCCGTGTTTAAATCAGAAATCAGATTTAGACGATCCCTGTAATCATCGTCAACATGATAATTGTTAGATTTTCCGGGGAGACATTTAGTTGCTGGTGAATCAAATTTGTAGTGGGAAGTAACTGGGGAGCATGACTGATGGGTAGTGTTCTCACACAGCCTCACGTAAGCTTCCACAGTCTCGCGAACCGTGAAAGCTCCCGGATTGACGACATGAGACAAACTATCTGAATAAGAATGAGTAGTGGTCCATCCTTCATACCCAACTTTTTCTTTCGACCTTTCGTTTTCCGCGACAACAGGCATGGTGATTCCAGTGGATTCCAGAAACGCTGCATCACATGAGAGGGTATTAATATTATTCCGGAAATAGGAAATCGGGTGGCTAATCTCATTCTTTTGATGCTCTGCTTCTTCCTCTTTTAATTCCAAATGGCCAGGACCACAGAACTGATTTTCAGGTGTGGGCCCCACATTGCAGGTGTTATAAGGTGTCTGGTGTCCTTTGGGCATGGCGTCACTGTACGGCTGGCTCTTTTTATTGATGCAAGAGTTCCAGTAATTCTTTATCTGATTGTCCGTCCGTCCCGGCAAATGTAATGCGATCTGCGACCACCTGTTCATCATTGTAGAGGTCGAGGTAGGAATAAAATGTGAAATATACTCAATATGTGAAGAAAGAATGATATTAGGGTAAAGACAAGGGTTGGGAATGGAGAAACAAAGAAACCTGTTGCCTAGAATGGATTGTAAGTGTATAATGAGTCGTTCTTCTCGTGAAATGGATTGTAAGTAGTTAAGCCATCTGAGCCTACAGCTTTTCCCGCATCTCTGGAGACCTGTGTATAAATGAATGGGAGGGAAACGTTGTTACATGATATTCACGTCAATATTTGGTATTGGAATACATTTTCATTACATCCATGCCGCTGAAACAGGAATGTTAATGGTATATTTTATCGTATATTTTTTAAAAATTAACATATAATGAATTAAAACATTTAACTAAAAGTTTAAACAATTAGTTGAATAGTTTATTAATATGGTTAAAAAATTATTAAAAGGATGTTCTAAAATATCATTTTAACATAACAATAAAAATAGAAATTAGAAAGTTCTCGAAAATCAAATACATGCACGCAATTATTGTAATTGTTAGTAATTTTTATCTCAATAGATTATATATAATAGTTTTTTAATTATATTATTTTTTCAGAATTAAAATTAGTTTTTACGCGATATTTATGTTGTGATATTTAGTTTTTTCATAAATTTTTAGATTGACTATGAATAATAATAATAGTATTCAAAAGGGAGTATTTCGTTGAGGCTGTGGAATTGTTTTGATTGTCAAAAGTGGAAAGAATCTGGAAAAAAAAAAATTATGCAGAAGTATTGATTGAATCAGGTTTTTGATGGTGAAAATGGATTCAACACTGTCAAAAACATCTAAAGCACCCAAAATTATAAATTTAAACATTTTTACTTGGATTTACAAAATCCCTACCAATTTTTTTTCAAAATATGACCAAAATTTCTGTAACTTTCAAACCAAAAAACATCATTATTAAACTACCGTATTCAAAAGGTGAATGATCCTAAGTTTTCCGTAAACTTTTAAATGGACCATGAATTATCATAGTTATGAAATTCCTTCCCTATTCAGAATACTAATAATAATAATAGTAAAATTGCTATAAT
>APFE030379380.1:29556-76696 GCA_000404065.3 Pinus taeda
TATTTTTATTTTATTTTTTAATGTAATTAGCATAGCATAAATTATATATAAAGAGGTAGTGTGCACATGCTGAGAAAAAGAGTTTATTGTAAGTATTAGGTTATTGTATGTTTATTAACTAAATTTAAGTTTTAAGTTTTAATATGTCATACTTCCAAATATGAATCTCCCCTCGATGAAATGACTAAGACCTGCCAAGTTGGAGAGTGGATGGCCATCATCCCATCAAGCATTCACATATGAGGATGTGGACATGCACCCTCCCTAATTTCATTAACAAGCCATCATGAAGTTGCTTGGAGGATCGTTTGACATCACTCCAATTTGGTGTCAGACCCCTTTGGAACTAGTATTCGTTTAATGGTTGCAACCGAGTTGAAATTAATATTAGCTATGTTAGTTGGGTATGTATTTATAGAGACATCGTTGGTTTCATTATCAACCTACAAACCTCTGCAGAACACTAATAATTTGTAGGCATTGCCATTTTCTCCAAGAACTAGTCATAATTTGCACAAGGCAGATGTTAATTCAAGCTATAAGGCCTTGTAACGTATTCAATTATTAGCATTCAAGGGCTATTATTGGTCAACTACATTAATTCCTTAGGATTTTTTTGTCTAGGGATACTACTTTAACTGTGTATAGTTGATAATTTTCTACCCTTTGTTGTTTCGTTTATTTATATTGTTCTCTCTCATTGCATCACCTGGGCATCAGTTAGACTGTTATAGTCATGTTTGGCTAGGTTTCTCCTTCTCTTTGGATATATTTTTCAGGTAAGTAACAATCCTTCTCCTTTAAGTTCTTCTCTGAATCCATCCTTGAGAAAATCCCTCATCTCCCAAGTTCCTCTCCTCCTTGGCTTCCACTATCCTTCACTTCCATCTGTTAAGCAAACATTCATATTTCAGTAAGTTTGTGATATCATTGATTCAAGCTTACAACGTATTTTCGATGCACTCAAAGCCTATGTGGAGTGGCCCACTACATAAAATGAGGCTTTCAAGCCCAACAAAAAGTTTAAACTTCCAAACCTTTGTATTGAGTCCACACTCACTCAATATTCATGAAACAATAATGGCAGTGAAACATGAGATTGTAGGAAAGCACAAATTTTTGATAAGTATCAAAGTGGCTAGAGAGGTAGCATATTGAGTGCTTAACACAACACATGCCAGAGGAAGATACTGCTAATACATGTATATTGTTGATATCTACTATCATTTGAAAATTCTATTGGGTACGATATTGTTGAATTACAATGAGGCCAAGGATGAATTTTTCCTTATGTTCGATGAGTTACAACTTTCCATGAAGAACCAAAAGAAACACATGAATCAAATTGAATATTGTTTGGGCCTTCCTCCATATCTAGGCTATGTGCAAGGAAGTATCAAAGAGGTAATCACAATGGAAGAACGAAACTTTGTTAATTTTCAATAATGGGTTATATTCAGTTGGTTGGGAGGTTAAACTAGTTAGTTATTTCTCATATTCCCGTGTTGAATGCACCTACAACTAAGACAACTAAAACTTATGCCCAAACAAACACCATTAACTTAGTTCAGTCCACAAGACTAGGTAGACCACAATATTCAGGTGGTAAATAGAAGAAGAATAAGAAAACTATTTTGAATGAGCAAAAAGAAACATAAGCTCGAAACACTAATGTCGGGGCCAAGAAAGAGCGAAACCTAATGTTCCCATGTAATATTTGTTTTATGGGCCATATGAAACATCATTTTCAATATTTGGACGAGGTCGATGAGAACAATACTTATTGAAAACCCACCACACAGCCTATTGTGTTGAAAAATCGTTTCCCACCTCAGGAACAATGCCAAATCATAATTGTTGAAAATATTACACCTCCACAAGGGGTAAATGTAAGGAATATTCCTAGTGGGGATGCACCTGTGACCATTATTTTATGTGAAGAAATAGTAAACTTGACCATGAGAAGAAAAATAAATGAAATAGTCTCGCAAACTTGGATGCAAATGCAGATTTAAAAGTGGAAGTAAATATGGGTGCAATAATAGATGCAAAAATTGGCACACATTGTGGTGAAACAGAATTGGATGCAACAATGGACACAAACTTGGATGCAAAATAAGATCTAAAAAGCAATGTAAACATGGACACAAACATGGGTGAAATAGTGGACCCAAAATTAGATGCAAAAGTGGATGTAACAAAAGTAGATGCAAAAGTGGGTGCAAAATGAGATGCAAAACATGACGTAAAATTCAATGCAAAAGGGGACACAAAAACATATGCAATATTCGATGAAAAATTAGACAGAAAAGAGGATTCAAATGTGGATGAAAAAGTGGAAGAAAATGTGGGTAAAATGATATATGCAAAACATGGAAGAAATTGTGGCTCAAAAAATATGGATGAAAAAGTGGATACCAAAAAAGAAAGAAATAAAGATGCAAACTCGGATGGAAAACAAGATGCAAGAAGGGATGCAAAAGTGGACGCAAATGTGGGTGAAACAATCGACAACAAATTGGATGCAAAAGTGAATGAAACAAATGTAGATGAAAAAGAGCATACAAAACCCCATGCATAAACCGTTATTGTAGAACAAAAGTGGATGCAATGATAGATGCAAAAAAAGAAGAAAACTTTGGTGCAAAAAGAAATGGAAAAAGGGATACAAAAGTAGATGTAAACATGGTTGCAACATTGGATGAAAAAGTGGATGCAATAGAAGTTAATGTAAAAGTAATGCAAAATGAGACTTAAAAACTCATGCAAAACTTGACACAAAATGGGATAAAAAAAGGATGCACAGATGCAAATGAGGATGCAAACGTGGATGAAAAATTGGAAGAAAAAGTGGGTTCAAAGCTAGGTTAAAAACTAGGTGCAAATTGTGGCACAAAAAAAGAGGACGCAATAGTGGACACAATAATGGATGCAAATGAGGATGCAAATATGGATGCAAAACGAGATGCAACAAAAGTAGATTCAAAACTAGACAGAAAGCTTGACATGAAACTTGGTACAAAAGGGGATGCAAAAATGGATGTAAGAAATGATGCAAACAAGGATAAAAAATGATGCACATGTAGGAACAAAAAGTGGATACAATAGAAGATCCAAAAGTAGGTGAAACAAAAATCAGGTGCCAAACTTGACACAAAACATGGAACAAAACCTAATGAATGCATGGTGCAGGATGTGGTGAAAAATTTGGTGGAAGAACTCATGCAAGGATTGGTGTAAAAACCTGGGAATTTGTCTTCACATATTGCACCATATTTGATAAGTGGATGCAAATAGCACCAAAAATGGTCTCTAGATGCAAAAAAGGAAGCAAAAAGGGATGCTAATCATAGTGTTTCGTTGTAGTGTTACAGTTTCCTTCGGTCGCAGTTATTCCACTCCCTTTTTTGAGGTGTGTCGAGAACCAATATAGGACATGGTGGCTTGTAACCTTAGGCTCCCTTGGACAAACCCAGTTTCGTACAGGTTGTCATTGCAGTCTCAATCCTATACATATACTTTTTCCTTCAGGATCTGCTTATGAACAGAGGTTATTATCTAATGAAATTAACTAATATACTTCATTTTCTAAACACAGTAAGAAGATATAGTCATATCTGTATTCATTTCATGAATCGATGATAAGCATAATCAATTTACATCACCTACACATCTAATTCAATAAATAGATTTTACATTATTTGATATTATCACAATATAAATACAATATTCATTTCCATATATTAATAGGTCTCGTACCATCTATAATGAATTTAACTAAGAATAATTTCTTAGAATTTCATATTCCTTCTACTCAGTAAGTTTATAGATTTAACCATAATAACAAACACACCATCATGATTTCTACTTAGTAAACATCGTAAACATCTGGCTTTCCATATGCATGACTATTAATTAGTTCACTTAGAACATACACAAAATATAACCTTGTAACATAAATTTTATAACATAATCAAAGCAAGCGAATGGGTATGTTGTTACCAGAACTTTACTTTCTGTAACTGAATCACACTGGTCAGAATAATTTTCCTCCCAACCATGAACCTTTTCTCCTGGTTCCCCCCGACCTGAGATCGATCCATTTCCCCAGAATCAACAACCCTTATTTGTCTCGTATAGGTTTTATTTATATTTTTCTTTCCCAACATAATTTCTAAAATGACATCATGTTGTTTTCGGAATATGTTTAACCTCGTAGTCTAGGATTGTTTTTCTGATAAAAGGATTCTTTTTTCCATTTTTTTCATCCCTTAAAGCCCACCCTTATCTGCTACTGTGCTTTGCCACGCCTTCCAGTGATATTTACCCACTGCACTAGGTGATTTTCCTAGATTCGTCTCTCTACTTATTCACAAAATCACCTAGTTCTACTTGAAGATGATTTTTCCTTGGAGTGACTTGGGAAATTTTGGCATTGTTTCTACTTTTACTAATCTAGTCCCTTCTCCAAGACAAAGGAATAGAATAATGATCTCAACCTTCTTTTGTTCTTTTTGGCTAATTCATTTCAACCATCTTAATTATTATTTCCACATAAATAGTTACATTATCATAAACATGACTTGGCCAGCCTACCATTATTACCATTATTTTTACTACTAATTATACTGTCTTAGTCATTATGACTTTACAAAACACAAGAAAAAGAGGGATGTTACAATAAATTCTAAATTATTAAATGTTTTGAGCTTTATTATACTGAAAAATGTTTTTAAAATTTTAATATAATAGAGACGTATAATGTAATGGAGATGTATAACTTTATTGATACTTTGGATGAAATTGACATGTAACATTAAATGCTAATAAAAAATATATATTTCAATATTATTTTTTTAAATAAAATATTTAATGTCACTTGGAAATAAAATATATCTATTGAAAACCAAAAAACTAACCCTATATATTTTTTTACAATTCGTTTAAAAGAAATATGTAATTGCATATATATATATATATATATATAATATATATATATATATATATATATAGTTGGAAATAACAAAAATAAATGTTAAAAATAGCATCAAGAAATTCTAATTTAATTTTCCCTTGAATTAAATTATGAATTAAATTGTAATTCTAATGTCGTAGCAACTTGTAGAAGTTAACTAAGTTAAGTTCACTTTGTTGGCTCAATAAATTTGATTTAGAAGTCTATCTAGAGTCACATAGAGTGATCCCTAAATTTTAGGCACCCAAGTTGACTTCTTTTTGAGTTGTAATTATTTAATTTTGTTTAACTGAGTTAAATTCAGTTAAATTAGTTCTAACTATTGAAGGAACTAGTGAGTGGTCAAGTGAATTAAATTCAATTTAATTCACATGTAATTATCAGATAACTAATCAATTACTAAAAAATAACTCAACTCATGCATGTTAGTTCAGAGAAAGACCCAGTCAAGATTAAAGTTCACGAATGGTGTACTATGAGTTGTATAATTTTCCGAGTCGTACACATGGTGCATGCAATTAGAGGAAGGACTATGGATGGATTTCACAACTATGGAGTGAGGATTTCCCAATTAAATATGGGCTACTTCTCTCAGTAATTGCGCAAGGAAATAGGGGCTTGGAAGGCTAGTAAATTAGCTAAGTGTTAGCCAGAGTCAACCTAGGAAGTAGAGAGTTAGATTTTACTGGTGCAGGAATTGTTCAGGATGAACAAGCATTGTATTTTCTTCTTATATTTTCTGGTTAATGCAATATTGATAGTCAGGGAGTTGAGCAATTTCTTTCCTCACAGAAATATTGTGTTGTTTGTGATTGAAATTCTTCCTTTTTTTCTTATTGTTTTCATCGATCAATTTCCACTAAAGAGTAGAGTATATTCTTTTCTTATGTTTTAGGATCTTACATAACCTATTAAATCTATAGTAAAATATCTACATGGTATTAGAGCTCAATACAATATACAAGAGAAGAATTTGAACTTGTCCTTGCATATTAATGGAGCTATAGTTCACGGAAGATCCAGAAGGCCCTATGTGAAATTTTCTTAATGGATCTAGAAGGTTGCTATTGGGAAGATCAATGAGCCAATGTTTAGTGACACAAAATGAGTTGTGATAATTGATATTGGCAAATTGAGGAGCAAGAATTTTTGGGTGACAATTTTGCAGAGCAGATATGAAGATTTATGTTGAAAATTTTAAAAACAAAATAGTATATCTGGATTCTTTGTGAAAAAATACCCAAATTCAAAAAAACAATCATCCGAATTGGAGTTCGGATGAGGGAGATATCGTCGATTTAAAATCAATTTTTTTTTGAGAAACTTTTGTGATGGTGGGACAAATGAAATGAATTGGTGTGCAAGTCAAGAACCTGTATGCACTTGAGATACAAGATGCATGCAAAACCTTGAGGATTAAGGTAAAGCTGAATGACTTGGCGGTTGAGGTGGAGAGTGAATTACCTCTCAACATGCTGTCCCAAAAGAAGCCTCAGAAGTAGTCTCAGAAAGTTGTGGAGCAACCACAATTGGAGAAGCAAAGAGGAGACCAAGTTGAGACATCCACTTAAGAAAAAACCTCCAGTAGGGAGGAATTTCCATCCAAGTGGCCAGAGGGAGCACGTGCAGCCATACCTCCAAGTGAGAGGTGGGACGATGTGAAGTAGTATTCCAAGAGTGCATAAATTTAGGGAGGGTGCATTAAGATATTTTGTCTCATGGATCGTTACCTTGCTATGGGAGTCCATGATACAAAGTAGTAGGATGGATCAGTGGTGGTTGATGCAGTTAGATGTCAGAGTGATAGAGGCAGAAAGTAGCAGCAATTTGACACTTAGGAGCACAAAGAAGAGTTCGCAGCAGTGCAAAGTCAACAACAATGCAGGATTTTCACTAGACATTGTAGTAACTAGTAGTAGTCAGAGACACTAGTGACAGATCCATTATATTGATTGAATTTTTTTATTTATTTATTTATTTTTTTTTATTTTTATTTTTTTCAGTTTCAGAAGTTGCAGTAGAAACAACACAAGAGAGAAGTGTTACATGGACAACATTCTAAAGGAATCGGATCGGGATAGAGTTGCGTTTCTTTCTTGTTGAGAAGGAGTGTTGAACATAGCAACAAGAAATGTTAAATTTGTCCTTGAATTAAATTGAGAAATAAATTTTAATTATATTATGATAACAGGTTGTAGTAGTTAACTAAGTTAAGTTGAATTAGTTGGTTGAGTAAATTTGAGTTGGAAGTCTATCTTGAGTCATGTAGAGTGATCCCTAAATTTTAGGGGCCGAGGTTGAGTTCTTATGGAGTTCTAATTCTTGAATTCAGTTTAACTAAGTTAAATTCAGTTAAACTAGGTCTTATTGTTCCAGTAAATTTGAGTTAGAAGTCTATCTTGAGTCATCTAGAGTGATCCCTAAATTTTAGGGGCCTAGGTTGAGTTCTTATTGAGTTCTATTTCTTGAATTCAGTTTAATTGAGTTAAATTTAGTTAAACTAGTTCTTACTATTGGAGGAACTCATGAGCGGTTAAGTGAATTAGATTGGATTTAATTCACATGCAATGATCAACCATAACTGATAAATCACTCAAAAATAACTTATGCATGTCAGTTCAGTGAAATTCCGAGTTGACATTAGAGTTCATGGACAATGTACTATCAATTGTATAATTTTCTGAGTTTGCACAAATGGTCCATGGAAGAGGAGGGCCTATCGATGGGTTGTGGAGTTATGGACTGAGGATTTCCCAATTAATATGAGCTAATTCTCTGAGGAATTGTGCAAGGAAGTAGGAGCTTGGAAGGCTAGTAAATTGGCTAAGTGTTGGCATCAACCTAAGAAGCAAAGAGTTAGATTGTACTAGTGTAGGAATTGTTCAAGACGAACAAGCATTGTATTTTTTTCTTAGCTTTTCTGGTTAATGTAATATAAATAGTCAAGTTTTGAGCAATTGCTTTCCTCAGAGAAACATTGTATTATGTGCCATTGAAATTCTTCATTTTCTGCTTATTGTTTTCAACAATCAATTTTTGGTTTTCCCTGAAGAATAAAGTAGATTTTTGTATTGTGTTTTAACATATCACATAAACTATTGACAATAATATATATAATATATAATATAATATATATATATAAATAATATTTCATATTTTTATTTTTTAAACACATACATTATATATAAATTAACAAAAATTAATTTAATGGATCAGGTTTCCTAAATGGAATTTTGATGTACATATGCCTTGAAAGATTTTAAAGCTTACACACTATATAATATCTATATAATATTAATATATAATGTAATATAAATATATATTTCATAAAGAAATATAAAATCCTCCAACTTAACCTATGTATTATTAAAAAATTAAAATCCTCGAACCCAACTTTTTCTTTCGAGCTTTAGTTTTCAGCGACAGCAGGCATGGTTATTTCAGTGGATTCCAGAAACGCTGCATCACATGAGAGGGTATTAATCTCCCAGTTGTTTATAATGTGACTTTTTGAAAGCAATAATCTCATTCTTTTGATGCTCTGCTTTTTCCTCTTTTAATTCCACAAAACACTTTTTCTTGTATCGGCCCCCATTTACAGGTGTTATGAGCTGTCTGCTGTCCTTCAGGCATGGCGTCACTGTACGTCTTGTCCATTTTCTCGATGAACAGTTCCAGGTAATTCTTTATCTCATTGTCCTTCCAGGTAGTTCTTTATCTCATTGTCCGTGCTCTAAATTATTGAAAACAGATTTTTTACAAGGTTTATTTTTATAAAATATATGTCATTCTCCGTTCTCTAAATTATTGAAGACAGATTTTTTATAAGGTTTATTTTTATAAAATATATGTCATTGTCCGTGGTCTGAATTATTGAAAAGAGAATTTTTATAAGGTTTATTTTTTATAAAATATATTTTGTAAATTTGAAAAAGGTTATGTAAAAATAACATCTCACAATTATTAAATATCATGATGTGATTATTCGAAGTGGTGTGATATATATAATTTTAATCAGAATTATCAAACTGTAATGACTCAAATTAATGTGGTACCTGCACAAATTTGAGATTTTAGTTTTGGTAAGCTTATTTTGGCATACTCATTTTTTCGTCCAATTTCACGTGATTACATCCACTGAATGGACATACTTTCTAGGTAAGCAACTCAGAGTATGTAACCCTGTGAATAGAGATCTACCCATTTTACTATGAACATAATAGATATGTGATATTAGGTAAATCTACAAGCTAGTAATTCTGTGACCTAGGTTAGATATACGAATAATGGAATCAAAGCTTTATGTAGTTACATGTAAAATTATTACTTAGGTTTGGTCGCGTTTGTTGTAAATATATTTATGTTTTCTAATATTCACATTTCTGTATTATATTATTTCATTTTTGATTTATATTACAGTGGGTAGTGTATATGATAATAAAAAAACCAGATTTGTTTTAAAATTTTTAGATTAATAATTGTGACAATAAATTTATATAGAATGGTTTAAATTTTTATTTAATTTATTTATTATATAAATTATTAGATTTTTTAAAACAGTTGTCGAATATTATTTTATTTATTGTTTTTATAAAAAAATATTGGTGTTCATTTAAAATTAAAATTTTTTATACAATTTATGTTTATAATAATAACAAATAATAATAATTTAGTTTAAGTTACATTAAACCAAACATTAATAACAACTTACTCTTACAACACATATAATATTTATATAAAACAATTTATCACATTAAAGAAAATTACCATATAGATATTTTTTGGGTAAAAACTAAAAAAAATGCATTAAATTAAGTTTATATGAATATACAAATCTATATCTCTCTACTTAATCAAGTGATATGATTTGGGGTTTAAAGAGGTTAAGAAAGTGTCATGATGCTTTAAGAACATCAATCTCACCCTTATAATACTTTATCTAGTCTAAACATCACATTATCCAACCCAAACTTTTCATAACATATACAAGGGTAATATGAATTGCATTGCATTACATATTACACTTTTTTTAAGTGCAAAATCTTAAATTTTTATTGTTTTAATCATCCTTTTAATACTAGAAAAGGATTCAAAACATCCTCATAAATTCCCTCCTTCTACATCCCAAATTCCACAACCTAACGAGTGTGATCAAACTTTTGAAAAATTCCGCCTAGATTTAACCAAAAATATTTTGAAAAAACCAACATTTTTTGGGAAAAATTGTTAGCTCTAAAATTTCTGCAATTCGAGAGTATATCAAAGTTGTAAATTTCTACCATTAGAGAATATGTTCTAGCCTTATCAGGTGCCCATTTCGGTCTTGCTCGTTGACCTTGCACCCTTTTTCCTTTGAGATTTTGTTGGGGTTTGAGGACCCACATAGTAATGAGTGGTTTCCCATTGCTGGGCTAATATCTGATGCTCCTTGTGGAGATCTTTGGCAGCCTACATGCTTTTTTTCACAGTTCCATCGTGTAAGGTTTGTTGTGTCTAAATTTTTTATATTATTGTGAATATCTAAGTGATTGTTTTTTTTCTTTTTTTTTTGACTAGCGGAATCGGCAACGGAGGTGGTATCATACTCGTGTTATACAAGGTCGAATCGCACTGGCTGCCACTATAAGCTCTAGGAGGAACTGCCCAGCCTGCAAGAACGACCCTCGGTTAAGACGAGACTCGAACGCGTGACCTGCACGGTGGCATGAATGACGTAGAAGATCGTCCACTAGCCACGAGACCAAACCTCTTTGGGCAAATGACTGTTTTTTATTAATACGATAACTAATCAATTTTTTGTTTACTGCACACACACACACACACACACACACACACATTATTCATAATGTTAAATTTATTTATGCATTGGAAAAAGTGATTTAATCAACTAAATTTTATAATCTTTAAAAATAATTAAATCCGCCCGATCAGGCTGGATGAGCTGGCAAGGAAAGAAATGATGAATCGGCGGTGCATGGATCAGGCGGCATCAGGTGACGATCAAGGCATTATGGCCATAGGCAAGTGGAATGGCCGACAGAGTAGTGGAGAGGGTCCGGTGACTGATGGAAGGGACGGCAGGTCGGTGAAGGCTTCAGCTCATAATGACGCGGGCCTCGGGCTATTCAAATGGCATAAAACAGTAATTGATACCGCCATTCTGAGGAGTTGTGAGGAGTGTAGGGTGGCGACGGGAACAACGCCGAGAGCAGAACAATTCACCTCATACCAGGCGCTCAGGACGCTACTGCAGGTTGAACAGACCCCGGAGGGAAGAGGGTGGAGGTTATTGCAGCGGGCGAAGGGAGATGGAGACGGAAGGAAGCGGGAGCGCAAGGAGATGGACGTGCAGCAGTGGCCATGAAGACCAGAGCAAAACCGAAGAAGACAGGAAAGGAAAATGAAAGGTGGAAGACGTAGTGCAGGCGAGAATGCAGGTGTTTGAGATATCGGAAGGCGAGAGCGAGGAAATGGAGAAGGATGAGGAGAATGACGAGTGGAGGGGACGATGGAAATATCACCCTGCAGACGAAATCAAAGAAACAGGAGATGTCCCAGGCCAGTTGGAAGGCAGAGGCAGGGGAGGATTCCGCGGAAGGAAGGGTCGCAGAGGCAGAGGGGGTCGCCGGAGAAAAGATTTGGCAGAGGGGAGAAGCCGACGAGGATGGCAATGCAGCCCCAATCTGGAGGAGACGGCTGAGCCTGCGGGGGGTGAAGGGATGAGGCAGACAAGACAAACTATTGGGAACAGAGTCAGAATAGCTGAGAAGGAGTATAGGGAGAAGTCCAATCCCAAGATCAGGAGAATTATGGAACACTGGGAAGAAGAAGCCATCCAGGCACAATCTGAAGAAGAGATGGAGGATTGGATTGCTCTCATGCCTGACCCTGGTCATACCAGAGGCAGAATGACCCTTTACAAGCACTATCTTCACTTGTACTGGGTCATGAAAGGGCTTATGGCTAAAGCCTTGGAACAGGTCGCCACGGAGATGGCTGAGATGGTCCAGAGTATTCCGAATGTGAAAAAAGAATTGAAGGATATAGTCATAACCCTGCTCCTACAAGAGAAAATACTGGAGGACCTGCAACAGCAGCTAGTGGCAAATGGAGCACTGATGAAGAAGGAGAAAGTTCAGCAAGCTGAACCAGAAAAATAATGATCAAAGGCATGTTCAGTTTTGATATAGGATCTGTTTACTTTACTTTACTTTAGGCATGCAGAAATATGATGTTTTTATAAATAGGAAACAGTATATAGTTAGAAATAGGGAAAAAGACAAAGGGTATAGAACCAGGAAAGAACAGTTTCAAACATTCTATTTTTGGGCTGCTGTGAAGAATTATCAGTGGTCAATAAACCCGGTTTCCCTCCGGGGCGGGGTGAGACCACTTTGACTTTGTAATGTTTTTTGTGTAAATAGAAATCGGAACTACCCAACTTACAAACAAAAAAAAAAATTAATTAAATCATTTTCTTGACATCTTCATGTTACTTTATTTTCATTTTCATTGTAATTGAATCGTAATTATAACATTGAAATGAATAATGATTTTATTATTCCCTCCCTCCAATTTTCTGCAATTTAAATAACTAATCTAATAAAATTAAACCATACAACTTGTTGTAGCTCCTACAGATAAGCCTTGGATTCAGGAAAGTTCAGTGCCCAGGAAATATTAGTCTCCCTTGAAGATAATTCATTGTTGCTCAAGAGGTAAGGGAAAATGATTTTAGATCTTATTCAATTACCTTTTCTCAAAGGTAGATATAATATATGTAGTAATACGACATCATTCCCAATAATAGATGTTTCGGGTATGGTGGCCGACACAAAAAGAATGCTGCTCAGATTTTTCATTACAATAAAGATGAAAAGGAGAAATATGAGGGAGGAACCTAGTGCAGAGGGCTAGATAAACATATAATCCTCTGCAATGAATCCCTACATAACTATGAAATAATAAGGAAATAAAATGTAGAAATTATGGAGTGCGGTTTAAGGTTTCTAGCTCAATATTTCATGGGTAAATTTTGTCACACTATAACATAGTAAATATATAATCTTCATAGGGATTGTTAGCTACAATATAACATAGTAAATCGATGATTTATATGTTAATCTAATAGCTAATACTTACAAAATTTCTGAGGAACATAAACACATATGAAATGACATATAAATGAAGAACACATACTGCATATTCCAAATGCTTGGAATCATCGGAACCTCTTCATTAACTTCCAAACTAAAAATAGATTGTAGGCCTAAATAGGAAAATTTTGCCAAATAAACAATAACAGCCTCAAGAATAAGACTTTAGAACCAAATTTGGAACCTCCTTTGAAAAAAGAGTTCAAAACTCTAGAAAACAGACTTCAGATCCTCTGAGAGAAGAATTTTAGAGCCTTTTTAATGAGTTTCCTCCCTCTTTTTATAGGTAGAACCAAACCAAAACAAGTTACAAAATACCTTCAAATGTTACAATTATTTCATCGGCTCAGTTGACTAAGCATGCGAATGTCATAATTATTACAAAACAGATCTCATTCTCTTCTTGAAAATGAGAAAAAGGTACAAAATAACGAAACATGAGAATTGTGAGGTGTCATGATGGACACAAAAAAATATCTCCATGTCGATTCCTCTTATTTCCTTAGGAAGACATAGGTTCCAATGTCTGGATGAGTGGCAAGCTAATGATCTTGCCATATTTCTACTGCTATATTCCCCCACGATCCTCGGCCATTTACTTGTCACTTTCTACCTTTAACAACTTGAATTTCCTCTTTCTGGAGCAGACCATGATTAGGCGTGTTGGCATTGAAGGTGCCCCATGACCTAGTTTCTAACCCATCTATCCCTTTATTTCCTTTGTCGTACACTATCAAAACCAAATACACCTCTTAACACTTCCATGGTGCAGTTTCAGAGACGAGGCATATCGTAACTTCAACTAAAATTAGGTTACAAAAATCCAAAGTTTTAATGCCTCAAGCCATCCCGTGCTTAGCTAAATTTTATTCATATGCCATAGAATCAACACATGCGACAATCAGTATAGCGCTTGAGGGGGGCTATAGTATCAGAGCCTTCCTTTTTCGTAACTCTTATAAAAAGGAACATTATGAAATCGTAACATTCTGATGCTCCTCAACACCTTTTCTCTTAGCCATATTATCATAATTTCACCATAGAACCTTGTGCCATGACTAGTGGACTAGGCGGTTGAGTGCTTAAGCCTTTGGTCTTTGGTTAGGAGCTGATCTTCCTTTAGTATTTGTGCTTCATCGTTGGTTCTTTGAATGCTTGCGACCAAGTGCAGCATAATGTCAGAGCTCCTTATTATTGTAACCTTTTCAAAATGAAATTATAATAAAGTTTTTAAATCTCCTTGCTATAATATTCCTTCTTAGCACTTAGGTACTTTGTCCACCCTAAGCCCTCAGTTCTTTTGAACTCTTATGAGCCAGTGACAGATAAAATTGGATCCCTCCATTAGGACTTCTTCAAGTTAGAAATTAGAACAAAGTTACGATGTATCCCTCCTCTGATGGGCTCCATATCACTTGGGTCTTTGACCTTCGTTCGTGCCCTTGGTTCTTTGGGCCCTCGAAACTAACTACCAACTACACATTGGAGACCCCTCTCATTGGAATCTTTCAAAAATGCAACTTAAAAAGGTGTCCAAGATTTCTGACCACTGATATTCAACATAGCACTTGGGAGCTCTGCATTTTCTACACCCTTGGTCCCCTAGGTCCTCATGACCAAGTGCAAACAACATCGAATCCCCTCCATCGAATCAGAATTTTTATAAAATAATTAAATTAGGGCTTACGCAATCTCTTCCCTTCGAACTGCCAACCTTTGAAAGGGTGTCATGCTGATATCATCGTTTCGACATAGAGCCTCCTTGGTTGTGACACATGTCACCAAAACTTTCCCCATGAATTCCACTAAAATATCAAAATCCACTGGCACGTGCACTGTACAACCACATCACACTTATGTCATCGGCCTTGTCAGCCTCATGGAGAAAATTATCTATCGCCATGTGTCTTATCTTGAGGAGAGAAAAAGGTTCCCTGGGGTCCTCATATTTTTAATGATTTCCATTGTTTTGCCCCTTCTCGGTGATGTCAGTGCTTATATAAATAATTATATTTTTAAAAAGTCATGAGGTCCCGATCTCTGATGTCCAACCTTTTATCATTGAGCCCCGATATACCTTCCTTCCTGTTCTTCATATATGGGGTTCCAATTTGACCAAATACCGAATTTCGACACTCCCCTTTTCATTTCAGCCTCCGTTATTTCGACATTCTCTTTTTCTGCTCTCCTCTAAATGCTAGCTCTGAAATTTTAGGTCTCCCATCTAATATTGACCCTCGATATGGTGAGCCTTCTCTGAGATGGTCATTCGATGTGTTTCCTTTCCCTTTTAATTTCCATTTGAATGACCAAGATTGCACCTCTTCCTTATTCTATCAGTGATGGAAAACATGACCATTCGACATAAATACAAGAACGTATCTACACCATTATTATTATTAAATAATAATAAACAATCTATAAAATAATTTGTCTATGATGTAGAGTTCATGTAAATTATCACCACCCTTACATATGTGAACTTTATGCAGCTCCATCCTGAAATATTTGATCATATAATGCTCACCCATAACTACCCTCCATCACCATTGAGATTATTAATACATGCATTGGGTACCACTTTATTTGTTCAAGTGTCACTTAAAGTAATGTGATTGACAATCACACAACACCAACTATCCAACTTTTAACGACGTACTAACCTCCACGTATATTTTTATTATTGTTTTTCATTTATCATGCCCGCAATGCCTTTTTATATTTATTTCTTTAAATTAATTTAGTGTCAAAAATAATTTTGATGAAGTATAATATATATATGATAAAACCTGAGATTAATTTTAATATCTATATATATATATATATATATATATATATATATATATATATTATATATATATATATAAGTATGTTAAAACTTTTTGAATTTTTAATTTAATTATCAATATTTTTAGAATTTTAAGCTAATTATCAATAATTATTTAGTTTATGATATTTTTTTGTCAATTGAAGAAATTGTGTATGAAGTGATTAGTGGGCATACACAGTCCTCCCCAAGATTGGACCACAAGACTTGTAGGGACCAAACCTCTCCACGTATTAGTTTGACCACATCCTTCAAACATTTTTAGTATATGATATATATTTAATTTCCATAAAATATTCTTAGTAGTATACAAAATCAAACATTGAAATTTATTTTCAAAGTAGTTATGCATTTTTAATTAAAAGAAATGTTATATAAACAAGTATCATATGAAAATGACTTATGGTCTTTTAGGCGTGTGGTATTGATAAGCCATGGTATTGTAAAAAAACTTATTTAGAGATTAACAAACTAGATTTCCTAAATATTCTATGAGAAGAGTAATTTCATTCTAGCATTTCCAGATTACTCGATCAAGTTTTTATGGTCATGAAAACATGTTTATATCCATCATTTGTGGCTCATCCTTAGGACATAGATATGAATTATGATCCAATGATGAGACATAAATAGGTGAAAGATGCAAGGATAGCTTATGTTAGTTTAATGTTACGACGTCAAAAAAGGAAAATTAAAGAGGTAAATTGTTGTGAGTTTCCCCGATTAATAATATATATATATATATATATTATATATATATATCTAAATATTAATTCTTTATCAAGAATAATAATAATATTAATTTACAATTATAATTATAATTATAATTTAGTTAATCTTATAATTCTTCTTAATTATTTAATCTTCAAATGAGTCAATGTTTCATGTTATTATGTATTGATGTCATTGATATGTATATGTATATGTATATTGATATATGTATATGTATATGTATATATATATATATATTATATATATATATATATATATATATATATATATATAATATATATATATATATATATATAATATATATATATATATATACATATATTATATATATATATATTATAATATTGGATATAACTTTAATAATTAATAATAATAATTTAAACTAATGTTATAATTCCGTTAAATCTTATGATTTTTTCAATCCTTATGTTGTCCCTACTACAACACCCTCCAAAATTTCACTACATTCAGACTTTGGAGCCTACCAAACTGTCGCATCATGTATCGCCTTCGTCTTCAAGTGTCGTTTCATGTCATTCTACATGTTTCAAGTTTTCCCAATCGTTCCTAAGTGTCCTCACATTTTATTGGAATTGTTTGGATTGTTACCCTAACCGTTATCGACGTTTACACATTAATGAATATTTGCATATACTTTTATGCATGAAAGTATTGTATTTATGAAACTAAAATTATTAGGAAAGTGAATACTTATTAAATAATGCATATTTATGACTAACATTGCTAATGGAATTAGGCAATGGTAGCTTAATCAAAACAAGAAAACCTTTGAAGGTAAAACATTGCAATGTGAATTGCAATCTTCAATGAGAAAGTATAATGTTATGGTATGTATGATTGTGTTACTTGGAAAATCATAATATATATAGCTCATATGTTAGTTATATTCCCTGTCAATATAGATATTATGGACTCAAGTTCTATGAATTCAGTATGTACATAAATGTTTGTTTTGTTCTAATGATAATGTGCATATGGTTCATTATGTAAATTAATGTGGAAATAGTTCTAAAAGAGCAATTTAACATGCCAGACAGTTGTGGATAGTTGTGAAAGAATATAAGGCATTGGGTTGATGGTGTTTTCTTGACCTGACGGGTTGATGATGATTTCCAGCCCCAATTCCGTTCCCCTAGAGATGGATGATCCTAATGAGGGAAAAGAGTTGGCCAAGATGGTGAAGAGGGAAAAACGTCTGAGGAAACTTTGTTGATTTTGGAGCTTGTTGGAGGAGGCCCAAAATTCCTCATAGATGGGATGTTATTAGAGGAATACACGGGACCCTGCCAAGAGGAATCCTATATGTGACCCTATGTAGTCGTTGTAATTATTGAGTTGGTTAGCTGGTGGAATTTCATACTTGACCAGGAATGGCCTTTGTCAAAAAACTATCCGAATGCGAAAATAACTTGATCTGGTTATGGAAACTATTTCTCATTGGTTGTGAGCAGCATTCTTTAACCTACTATGGTTCTCATAGCTAAAAAAATTAACTAATCAATTATGTGTTATGTTAAAAATGATTTTTTCTATATAGCTGTGTAAATATTTTATGTACATCTTGACACAAAAGGAGCCTAGTGCTTGGAAAAGAATTATTGGAAGTATAAGTTCCTTTCTTGTATTACTAATCTTTTTAATGTCTTAGTAGGACTAGGAGAATATGCACTTGGTTCATTTATTGATCATTTCAACGATTAGAGAGTTAGATGTTCTCTGAGTACTTTTAGATGTACTGTCTGGATTTCTTTAGCGGGAGCTAAGACAATGTCCACATAGTGTAGTGATTTACCATTTTTATGATTCGAGGTTTGGTTATCTCTGAGTACTTGTTGAAGTACTATGATTTCAATATCACTTTAAATCACATTAATAATTATTAGTTAAAGTAAACCATTTGATTGAAAATGTCGTGACTAATCTGATTGAATTTGTTACTCATACATTATACTTTACTTCCCATGGAGTGTTGATGCGTTTTCCTACCATTCTTAGAGTTTTGGCGTAAAAGTGATTATGAGTTCTAAGAGTAATTGGTAACTAATGGTAAGTTGGTATAGAGATTTTGATTTTATCTTATGAATTTGAATAATGGTTGAGTGATGGAAAGTAGAAATTGTTTATTTTTCACTTACAAATGCTTATGCTTATTGATAAAACATTATTTCTTTTGTCTTATTTGTATTTATTGGTAATGAAATCCTTCATTTTGAAGGGGAAGGATTCCCTTTTGGGTTGGTTAGATTCTTATACTTATATCATGAGTGAAAGTCAAGTTCTATCTATAATTGAACACCAAGGATAGTGTTCCCTTTAACGGGTGAAGTATGTAATATCCCTATTGTAACTGTCATAAAAGTCCTAATAGTTATGAAATGGAAATATTACAATTTGGTATATATATATATAAATACATATAACCGGTCTCATCAAGAACTAGTTAAAATTAAATGAATTCTTGGGAATTGTTGGAAACTTCCATTCATTCTTTATTGCACCATGGATTGGGTGCTTGAGGGGATCGCTAAAACACATGATTGAAGTTTTAGTGGCATACTATGGATTGTATATTGTTGCAGAGATTAGCTATCTTGGGCTAGGATGAGTACTATGGCTCCAATATGTTTTAACTCTATCGAATGCTCCTCTCTCTTAGTTCAATTTGCGATTGGTGCTAAGGAACAAAGAATGCATATCATATGATATTCATAGGATTTTTCAAGACAAAGGTCTTGACATGTGTGGGGAATGCATTAAGTGTTTGCAGGGCTCAAAGTATTCACACATTATTATTGAAAATATGTACTTTCTGTATGGTTAAGGTGATGGAGGAAAGGAGTCTGCCATGGAAAAGATAAGTAACTTTCTCACCTTATTGAAGGAAAAATAGATGTACATTTATTTGTGTATCTTTTGAAACATTTCCTAGAATATATATGTAATATATATACATAATTGTATGTAGTGAGGAATGTGATAAATTTTGTGTCTTTTCAAAAGATAAGTTACTAAATTATTTTCGAAAACAGAGAGTTAATATATATTATGCATACAAAGGATTTAGTACATTATTTTCCCAAAAAGGAGAATTTATATATATTCTTCATATAAAGGATTTTAATGATGTTATGTTCCTAGAAAAATAATGATTGGGATATTTACACATAAAAACTAAGTAAATCTATACTTTCTCTTAGAAAGATTACATGTGAATCTTGTGTGTTAAAATTTTAGTAGCTTTGTCACTTTCTTGGAATAAATTATACAAAATTCTTGCCAAGTAATCAGGATATCCTCTTGAGAAAAGATGCATGAGAAATGTAAATTTCATGAGGATATAGTATGAAAAGTGGGCATGTTTCTTTGAATAGAATATGTGATTTTTTTAATAATACTTTCTTGAAAAGGAATATATGCTTAAATGCATTGTGATAATAGTTATTTTTTGAGGTTTCTTGTGAAATAAATATGCATTGCATGCATGATACAAATAGCTAATGCGCTGGATTCTCTCGTAAGAAGATAAGATTGCTTTTAGTTTCTTGAAAGGAACATGTGTTTCTATGCACATAGATAATCATTACTAACTTTCTTGAAGAATATGTATGCTTTATATAAACAGAAACAATAGTCATTAAGATAGTTTCTTTTTAGAAAAAGAGTTCATATTTACATGTATGTAAAGAATGGATTTTATTACAGATCTCTTGAAACATAAATACATTCTTTTCTTCAAAGATGCATATGAATCTTGTTCATGCAAGAACAAGAATGCATTCATGTTTCTTGAATAGATTATGTGAAGTGATGTAAAGATCATTGTGTTGGGAAAAACACACTATGTTATAGAAATATTCTCTTTACATGGATAGAAGAATTATCGAGCTATATTTATTTAGAACAAATTATATATCATTAATTTTATATTGTCATAACTATTATCTTAGTTTCTTTTGGAATAAGATGTATATGCATGCAAGATTTGTGTTAGTTATATCTTGGAAAGAATATCCATTCACATGCAAGAAATGACAACATGTTGTGTTAGCATACATTGGAAAATATCCTTTTGGGAAGTATATACATTTTTCATGCATAGGAACAACATTCATTGTGTTAACTTTCTTGATGAATTTGCATGCACCAAAAGAAATAGATGAAGGGCTAGTTATTTTCATAACATTTATGTAATCTTCATGCAAAAATATCGTAACTAATGTGTTAGTTTCCTTTAAAGTAATGTCTAGACAGTTGTAGTGATTTTTCTTGTAAGAATGATCTGATAATCACCCTATGAGTGACCTCAGTTAAAGATTTATTAAATGAAGGTATTACAGACTCATGTGTTGGTGGGTGTGTCTATGTTATTTAGGCAATAGATTGATCAGATTGCAAATACGCAGACACTTGAAATGGAAAACAACACAGAAACAAAGTAAGAAAATACAAGAACACAAGGAATCAATAAGGAGTTCGCCCTATCCTTTATGTGATGCAGGGAAGACCCCTGCATAAACCAGGATCTTTAAACTCTGTCTATGCATATAACCATGCATTTCAATACACAGTAAATCCAGCATATTATCCCTGATAAATGTTAAAAGCTCTGAAAGTTCCAGAAAATACATATGCACACAAATCACTAAAATAATTAATTAAGAAATAAATTATTTACAAGAGAAATCATGGCCTATTCATGGACTTTTCTTCTCCATACTCACTCATTCTCTCTCACTCTCTGATCCTCAATGTCCTTGAGGCTACATTATTTATAAAACTTAACATGATTAAAAAAATCCTAAAATCACTCAACTAAAACCTCTAAGAGTCACATGCAATGCATACACGATGGGAAAAGCATCTTGAGGCTTTTTCCATCTTTTTCCCTGTTCTAAAATAGAAAAGCCTTCCTTATCCACATCTATTGCTTTTATGCCTAAAAACACTCCCTATTTTATTAAAAATAACAAAATATTTAAAATAATCACACCCCCCTTTTTTATTCCATATTTACAGATGAAGAGGGTCTTGATGCTCCTGCATCATACACCCAACCTTAAAATTAATCATGATCTCCTGATCATGTTTTGGGATCTTTGTATGCCTGGATCCTATACTTTGTGCTGCAAGTCATCATTTGCCACTACTTTTGTCTGTTGTTCTTCTCCAGGTCTCCACACCTTATGCTGCATCGCTCCACTGGCTGCACTCTTGCAATCTTCTGTTGTCTTCTTTTTGCTGCTTCTCCTCTTTTGCTTCACTGGAGCTGGTCTCTTCCAGGACTCCTTCATCATCCTCTGCATCATCATTTTAATTTCTTTGTCTAGCAGAATTTCCCGAGCATCTTCAATAAGACCTGTATTCACCAAAAAATTGTTAGAATGAAAATCATAAGGCATCAGTGCCTCTTCTGCTGCTATCAATGTTGTCTCAGCTGTCACTATGTTTGCCGCTGTGGCCATAGATGTTGTTACCACTGTCGCCGTAGATGTTGCTACCTCCCAAACTTCCTGTCCCTCTGCAACATGCTTTGGCTCATCACCTGCAATTTCATCTATAACTTCATCTGCAACTTCATCTGCCACTTTTCCCTCTTGTTCACTGCACTGGCCTCTTTCTTCTGCAATCTACTTATCATACTCTGCATTCTCCAACCAATATTCCAACAATGCAATCTCTCGGTAGCATCGCTGAAGCACCTCATCATCACCTGCATTCATACATAAACTTTCAGTATCAACTGTTACTTCCTTTATTTGTGCTTCAGACTGATTCACTTCCACAAGAACTTCCTCTTGTGCTGTAACAATTTCATAAGATGGCACATCCTCCTCAACACCTCTAATCACATCACCTGCAAACATACACAACTCATCAGTTTTTAAACTGCAAGTCTTTTTAGTCCTCACTGCTTCCTTCAACAGTTTCCTTTGAACCAATCTGCATGTGGGATTTTCAAATTTCATCTCTCGCACAAGAATTCTAAGTCCCTTTCTCACCAAGGTAATCAGAATTTGCTTCAACCTCCTCTGCAATTGTTGCCAAATCACTCTCTTTCCCTTCATTGGAAATATCCATTTTTCTTTCTGCTTTTCCTGCTCCTACAACCGTTCTTCAAGTACCTGTAACTGTGCCTTTATTTCTGCAATCTTCCTTTCTCGAACTCCACCAGTCATCTCACCTTTGTGGCATTTCTCTGAACCTCTTCCTCTGTCTCATTTATGACTTTTAGTAGTCTTCGCCTTCGCCAAAATTTCTTCAGCTATGCATTGCATGAAGCCTCTGCCACAACAAGCTCTCTTGCTGCCACTTACCTCACCAATCCTTCCCTCCGGATCTGGTCTTTTGGTAATCATAGTTCCTGTGCTGGAACCTTTTGAGCATCCTCCACTGCTCATGTAGGCTTCCCTCATCTGCAACTTTATTCAACCTCTGTTGAATCTTTCGGTTCTGCCACATTCACTTCTCCTTCCTCCCGCTCAGGTTTCTTCACTATTCCTGTAAATCAATACTCATCAGTCTCAAAAATCATCACATGCAATTAACAAAAAAAAAACACTTGAACCTTGAAAGGAAATTGTTCTCGCTCTGATACCACTTGATGCAGGGAAGACCCCTGCATAAACCAGGATCTTTAAACTCTGCCTATGAATATAACCATGCATTTCAATACACAGTAAATCCAGCATATTATCCCTGATAAATGTTAAAAGCTCTGAAAGTTCCAGAAAATACATATGCACACAAATCACTAAAATAATTAATTAAGAAATAAATTATTTACAAGAGAAATCATGGCCTATTCATGGCCTTTTCTTCTTCATACTCACTCATTCTCTCTCACTCTCTGATCCTCAATGTCCTTGAGGCTACATTATTTATAAAACTTAACATGATTAAAAAAATCCTAAAATCACTCAACTATAAACCTCTAAGAGTCTACATGCAATGCATACACATGTGGAAAAGCATCTTGCGGCTTTTCCATCTTTTTCCCTGTTCTAAAATAGAAAATCCTTCCTTATCCACATCTATTGCTTTTATGCCTAAAAACACTCCCTATTTTATTAAAAATAACAAAATATTTAAAATAATCACACCCCCCTTTTTTATTCCATATTTACAGATGAAGAGGGTCTTGACGCTCCTGCATCACTATGGCTACATCTTCGGTCCATCTCTCAGTGGTGGCCTTATTTTATTGTGTCTTAAGTAGAGAATTACAATGGAGAAGCTCAATATGAGTCTCCTGAAACAGTTTTGCATGGCATAATGGTTCTTGGATTCCCCAAGCCACTAAAGTACAGAGACTCTTTTCCTTAGCAGCTCTTTGACCTCTCTAGTCTGACAGAGCCTCTCAGGGATGGCTTGGACCTCTCAAGCTCTATTGTGCTCGTCGCTTCCTTTGGTCAGCTCGGCCCTCTGTCTTCTTTCTGCTTTTTTCTTCACTGTTTCTCCTCCTTTTTGTCTTCTGTCTTTGATGTTCCCCTTTTTTTTTTTGCTTTGTCTGTTCATGGCTTTCAAGCCATTCGAGCTCATGGTTGTTCAATTCCTCTTACCCTCTGTCAATTCGCCTGCTACAGCTCCACTTGGAGTTCCTTTTCTCGACGTCATCATCAGGCTCAGAGGGAGTGGCCACTTGTCCTCCTGCAACTGCGCAAGCTTGCTTTGTCAATTCGTTTCTTTAGTTACATCAGGGAATGAGTCTTCTGCCACGTTGGCGGTCAAAGTGGACCTCAAATTCTTTGAAATCATAGCTTAATCCCTTGTTAGATCGAGTCTCATCGTCGGGTGTGATATCAAACTTAAGATCTGGATCCCCCAGATCCAACACCATCCGATCATTTCACGGGGATGACTTGCTTGACCGTTAGCACATGATGAGCGATGATTTTCTCTCTCCCATGCTTGCCATGCATCGGCCGCTGAGTGGAATCGCTCTGCATTCACCAAAACTGCTTACCAGCCAAGGATGCCCTCGATCAATACCGTCGGTTTTGGAGCGGTTCCCACCTTTAGCCAATACCCTCTTTTTTCTTTTTCCGACAATTTCCCCGGCTCCCACGCGATCGAGCGCTCGGGGCCTCTCCTTCTTGAGGTTTTTTGCTCAACGATACACGATTATCACTAAGCACTAATCGCGCATCAAAAACTCCCCCTGTTTCTTGATTCAAACCTCAGAGGGGCTAATTTTGCCTCCTACGTAGTCTTCATGGGCCTCGGTCAACGCGCTATGACCGAGGTCCTTATCGTTCCCTGTTGACTGCCAACTACCATTGTTTTCAAATGTGTTCTTGATCGGTGCTCTTAATTATTTCAAGTCTATCCCGACCTGATATAGCCATGGTTCCTTTGAATTTCTTCATGGATCCAATTCGGATCACGACCTTCCCAATGAAAAGCTTTTGGACCACCAAAATTTGGTTTTTCAACCATCGACTAAGTGAGGATACTACTGTCTCACTTGTCCAATCTCAATCCACCTTGTACTTCTTGGATTTGAACCTTTGAGCCCAATTCTGAGGTACTCAACATCTCCTTTGCACGTTGTCCTCACGTTCCTATCCAACATTGTGTATTCCTGCAGTTCATTAAGATATTCAGATGGCAGGTCATCAATAGAAGGCAACTGACTTTGCTCTGCAAGGTCCTCAATTAGAGAAGGTTCAAACAACCTTAAGCAATCGACATTTACTACTGAGTAAATGTGCATGTAAGCTGGTAGATTTAGGCGAGAAGCATTTTCACCAATCTTCTCAAGTATTTTAACGGGTCCATAACTGATAGACTTTAGCTTTTTACTTTCACCTTGCATCATGTCCTTGTTGATATACAGCCAGACTTGGTCCCCAACTTGGAAACTATGCTCCATCCGATGCTTGTCATGCCTAGCCTTGTATTTGGCTTGGCTCTTTTCCAACTATTCCTGTACTACCTGGTGGATCTCCTGGATCTGTTCAATGAACTTAGTTGCATTGTCCACATCAATGTGTCCATCAACTATGGTATCTTTACCAAAGACAAAATCCAAAGGAGACCTTGGTGTGAAACCAAAACAGGTCTCAAAAGGAGATCTTTGTGTAGAAGAATGTTTTGATCTGTTGTAAGCATGTTGCACATAACACAAATGTTCATCCCAAAGCTTAGGATTTTTACTGCAATAACCTCTGAATAACGGGATCACTATCCTGTTAACTACTTTTGTCTGACCATCAGTTTTTGGATGAAAAGTTGTTCTTTTCTTCAGCTTGGTGTCCATTACTTCCCACAGACTTGACCAAAACTTCCCCACAGATCAGGTGTCTCAATCAGATACAATAGAAGTGGGTAATCCAAAATAAACCCATACATGTTCAAAGAACAGTTTTGCAGTTTGTTCAGCTGTAATCTGTTTATTACAAGGTATCAAAATGCACATTTTACTGAACCTATCCACAACAACATATAGATAATCATGACGTTTTCTAGACTTAGGCAGTCCTCCAACAAAATCCATGGAAACACTTTCCCAAGGGTGAGAAGGAACTGGTAGTGGAGTGTACAAGCCTAGTTTTCTATTGTTGGGCTTACTTTTGGGACACATAGTACAACCTCTTACATATCTAGAATATGTCTCATTCATTTTTGGCTAATAAAAAAATATTTTATTGAATTGAGACTTTTGTGATCCATAATAATTGTAACAGGAACTTCAACCTAAATCACATGTAGAAAGACCTTTGTCGACGTGTTTTGAACCAACCAGTGTGGTTCATCGTCAGGACAAGTTGAAAAAATAGATCCAGGTTTGCATGTTAAGAAAGACCTTCCTATAACTAAATATTTTAATTATTAAACAATAACTTTTTAATCTATTAACGTAAGAACCTATTAAAATTTATTTATTTATAATAATTTTTATATATATTTTAAAGGTATGGTAATAAAATATAACTTTGACTTTTTGACTATGGTCCCTAAGTGAAAATTAGCCGTTGGTTAAGATAGCTGTTGGAGGCTTTACTTAGACTATTTAACATGCAAAGTTGGATCTATTTTTTTAACTTGTCCTAACGATGAACCACACTGGTTGGTTCGAAACATGTCAACAAAGGTCTTTCTACATGTGATTTACGCTGAAGTTCCTATTACAACAAAATCTTTGCAGCTATGCAACTGTTTTACTTACCCCAAAGTGACCTGATACTAGAGAAGTGTGTGCTTCTCTAATTATCTTTACTCTCTCAGTTTGCGGAATGCAAAGTTTCCCACAATAATAGAAGAGTCGGTCCTTCACATGATAATCCAATTATTCTACACCTTTGCGTTGACTCAAAGTTGCATATACATCTTTAAAGTCTATATCTTGAGGATATTGTTCAATGTAGCTTTCATGTAGTACAAAATTATGCTTAATTATAGAAGTGCATTTATAATAGTTCTAGATAACATGTCTGCAACTTTGTTATGTATGCCCTTTTTATATCTGATGACTAAATGAAACTGTTGTAGAAAACCCATCCACCTGTAATGTCTTGATTGCTGCAACTTAATTTGGCAGTGTAAATATTGAAGTGGTTGATGATTAGTATGTATTAATGTCTCTTTGCCCATTAAGTAATGTTTCCACTTTTTCACACTCTAAACTAATGCTTACAATTCCTTATCATATGCAGGATAGTTAACTACTGCAAGATTAAAAGTCTCAGAATGATAACATATGGGTTTGTCATGCTGTGTCAACACTAATCCCATGGCATAGTCACTGGCATCTGTTTGGATCTCAAATGGTCTTTGTAGATCATGCAGTGCTAGTACAGGTGTTGTACTAACCTTTTCTTTCAAGGAGTTGAAGGCTCTCTGATGTTTGCCTCCCCACTGAAACACCTTGTTCAATCCTGTTAAAGCATGTAAGGGAGTTGCAATTGAGGAAAAGTTAGAAATGAACTTCCTCCAATATTGTGCTGCTCCAAAGAAGCTTTTCACTTCTGTAGCAGACTTGGGTTTAGGCCAGTTTACAATGACTGCCACTTTAGAGGGATCTATTTTCAATTCACCACCTCCTACTATATGATCGAAATAATTTGGAGATGTTCTGTCAAATTCACATTTTGAGAGTTTAACATGAAGCTTTTCTCTTTTCAAAACATCTAATGTCTGCTTAACATGGTTTAAGTGTTCTTCCCACGTTTTACTAAAAATTAGAACGTCATCCAAATACACAATAACAAAATCATCAAGGTCTGAGTACATGATTCATTAATATCATGAAAGTAGCAGGAGCATTGGTCAAGCCAAATGGCATAACTAGCCAATCATACAATCCTTGCTTTGTTTTGAAAGCAGTCTTGCATGCATCTTCTTCTGCAACTCTGACCTGATGGTATCCACTGTGCAAGTCCTGCTTGGTGAAGTAAACAACTTTTTTCAATTGATTTAGAAGATAATCTATGCGAGGAATGGGATAATGATTTTTGATTGTTATCTTATTCAGTGCTCGGTAGGCAATGCATATTCTCCACAAGCCATCCTTCTTTCTCACCAAAATGATTGGTGACCCACATGGTGATGTGCTAGGCCCGATGAACCCCTTCTCGAGCAACTCCTGCACCTTGCTTCTTGATTTTAGCATTCTCTAAAGTAGACAACCTGTACATTCCAATGTTAGGGCATGGAACTTTTTGCTACAAAATAATATCATGTACTATTTCCTTTTTGGGTGGGAGACCTTTAGGTTCTTGAAACAATGCATCATACTCTGAAACAACCTTTTCTATATCAGCTTGCTTCTTAGCATTACAACCTTCAAATACATTGGTTTTATGGGGTTTATTTTCCTTTACAACCATTAGTAAGAATTGTTTGCATGAATTTATCATTATTTTCATCTGCCTTGAGTTTATGAGAGTATAATTTTTCTTGAGCTTATGAGCTCTTACAAAGTATTCGATTCTGTCTTTAACAAGAAGATACTTGTTCTCAGCTCTATAGAAAATAGCTTTCCTATCATATAAGTAAGGACTTCCTAAAACAATTCCACATATATCCAAAGGAATTATATCTAACTCAACCTCATCTACAAACGCTGACCCAAAAGAAAACTTGAGTTTGCACTGTCTAGTCACTTGTAGTTGTGCTTTATCATTCAACCATCCTAATGGTTATGGTTTCTTGTGAGGTGTAGTTGCTAATCCCAATTTCTTCACAATTTCTTCAGAAATCAAATTTACTTGAGAGCCACTATCAAACAAATTATTAATCTTTTGATATTTGGAAACAACTTGAATATGGAAAAGCTCATGTCTTTTTCTCTCATGTTCTTCATCAACAATAGATTGAGTAGAATTACTAGTAGATGCTTCAGAATTCTTACCATTCATTCTTGTAGCTACCATGGTTTTTTAATCTCCCAAGTTTGATCCCAAATCTTTCTGAATAGCTGCAACAATCTTCTTCTTCTTACCCTCAAACTTCTTAGGTCTCAGCTCTGGATGCAGAATCCAACAGTGCTCATCATTGTGCCCATCCTTTTTATAGTGAGTGCTTGAAGCTTTGCTTTTCTATGCAATGTTTCCCTTCCTTGCTTTCCACTTCTATTTTCTTTTCTCCTCGCTCTTGCTTGCAGTGGGTTGGGATGGTTCCCCAACTTCTAGATTTCCATTCTTTCCTCTTGCTTCTAGATGAGTAGCTTGTACAGATACCTCATCTATACTAGTGGGATTAAACATGAGGATGGTATGCCTCATGTAGCTGTGTATACCACCAATGTACTTCAAAAGAGTCTCTGGTGAGTCTAATGAGATCCCTAGAATCAATGCTCTGTTTCTAAATTCTTGAGTATACCCTTGAACACTTTTCCCTTTCAACTACCGAAGAGTTTTCCAACTCATCATGGCTTGTTACATGTAGGCCAATGGATAGAACTGCTTTTTGATTATAGACACAAAGTCACTCCAGACAGAAATAGTCTTGCCATGTCTTTTTATGTCAGCTTGGGTTTTGCCTTCCCACCAAACCAGGGCAGTGCCTCCTAGGTGTAGGCTTACCAGCTGAATTTTGCTCTTGTCTGAGTCGATGTTCTACACTCTGCAATACACATCAGTTTTTATAATCCAATTGTCCAACTTTTTAGCATTTAACTCTCCATTATATATAGGCAAGTCGACTTTAACATCTAATTTGATCAAAGATGCTTTCTTATTATGCACAAGGCTATTAGGAGGTGTGAGAAAGTTTTCCTCTTTCCCTTTTCCTTTTTAGTGGTCATGGGAATGAGACTCATCTTCTTCTTTGTCTCGTTTAGAACCTAATGAATCTTCATTCTTATGCTTTCTAAAGTCCCTATACATTTCTTCTACCATAGACTTTATAGCTAGGAAGCGTTCTATGAATTGAGGGTCTGGCCCCACAGAATCTTCCTCTGACATTGCCTTTCGAGGATAGACTCTCCCAATTTCATGATTAGTTTCGACCAACTCTCCTTCTCCTAATTTGAGCTTTGATCTAGTGAGCATTCAACAGCTAAGCCAACACAAGCTTGTCTTACCTTACAGCCTAAAGCTCCAATACCACTTGATCTGATAATCACCCTATGAGTGACCTCAGTTAAAGATTTATTAAATGAAGGTATTACGAACTCATGTGCTAGTGGGTGTGTCTATGTTATTTAGGCAATGGATCGATTAGATTGCAAAGACACAAACACTTGAAATGGAAAACAACAAAGAAACATAGTAAGCAAATACAAGAACATAAGAAATTAATAAGGAGTTCACCTTATCCTCCAGGGCTATGTCTCCGGTCCAGCTCTCAGTGGTGGCCTTATTTTATTGTGTCTTAAGAAGAGAATTACAATGCAGGAGCTCAATATGAGTCTCCTGAAACAATTTTGCTTGGCAGGGTGGTTCTTGGATTCCCCAAGCCACTAGGGTACATAGACTCTTTTCCTTACCATCTCTTTCACCTCTCTGGTCTGACAGATCCTCTCAGGGATGGCTTGAATCTGTCAAGCTCTCTGGTGCTCGCCGTTGCCTTTGGTCAGCTCAGTTCTTTGTCTTCTTTCTGCTTTTTGCTTCACTGTTTCTTCTCCTTTATGTCTTCTATCTTCAGTGTTCCCACTCTTTTTCTTCTTTGTTTTTTCATGGCTTTAAAGCCATTCAAGCTCATGGCTATTCGATTCCTCTTCCCCTCCATCAATTCGCCTGCTATAGCTCCACTTGGAGTTCCCTGTCTCGGTGTCATCATCAAGCTCACAGGGAGTGGTCACTTGTCCTCCTACAATTGCACCAACTTGCTTCGTCAATTTGTCTCTTTAGTTACATCGGGGAATGAGTCTTTCACCGCGTTGGTGGTCAAACAAGACCTCAAATTCTTTGAAATTGCGACTTAATCCCTCATTAGATCTACTCTCATTGTCAGGGGCGATATCAACTGTCAAATCTATATCCCCCAGATCCAATGCCATCCTCTCATTTTGTGCAGCTGACTTGCTCGACGATTAGTGCACGATGAGCAGTGGTTTTATCTCTCCTCTGCTTGCCATGCATCGAGCACTGAGTGGAATCACTTTGGTTTCACCAAAACTGCTTACCGCCCACGGATGCCCCCAATCAATACCGCCGGTTTTGAAGTGGGTCTTGCCTTTAGCTGATAGCCTTTTTTTTCCCCATGGTTTCCCCAGCTCCCACCCGACTGATCGCTCAGGGCCTCTCGTTCTTGAGGGTTTTTGCCTAGCGGTAGCACCAGTATCTCGAGTTGGTACCAGTGGCAACACTGGTATCCCGAGCACCCTACAAAATGAGTACAGCTGAGTTGACAGAGTTAAAAATGCAGTTACAGGAACTGCTAGACAAAAATTACATTCGCCCCAGTGTGTCTCTATGGGGAGCTCTAGTATTTTTTGTTATGAAAAAGGACGACACCCTCGAATGTGAATAGATTATCGTCAGTTGAATAATTTAACCATCAAGATCAAGTATCCCTTACCCCAGATTGACGAAATTTTTGATCAAGTGAAGGGAGAAACAATATTTTCCAAGATCGATTTGCGATGAGGTTATCACCAAATTTGGATTAAGGAGGAAGACATAGTTAAGACTGCTTTTAGAACAAGGTATGGGCATTACGAATTTGTGGTGTTACCCTTTGGGTTAACCAATGCCCCTGCAACCTTTATGTGTTTAATGAACAACATATTTCATTAATATTTGGATAGATTTGTACTAATATTTATTGATCATATACTGATATATTCTTGCACGATGGAGGAACACAAGGAGCACCTTAGGCTGGTGTTGCGAACCCTCATGAACACCAATTATATGCCAAGTTCAATAAGTGTGAATTCTTTAAAGAGGAAATACAATATTTGGGGCATATAATCATGAAGGAAGGGATCACAATGGACCCTGAAAAGATAAAGACCATAATGGAATGGCCTGTACCAAGGGATGTGGTAGACATTCGATCTTTCATTTGATTAGCCAGATATTACAGATGATTTGTAGAAGGATTATCTAGCGTAGCATACCCTATCACTTCCTTACAGAAAAAAGGAAGAGCTTTTAGATGGACCCTAGAATGTCAAAAAAGTTTTGAGCAACTTAAGCATCTGCTCACCATTGCACCCATTCTGAACATAGCTGATCCCAATAAGGAATATGGGGTGTGCACTAACGCAAGCAGAGAGGGTGTAGGAGGCATGATGATGAAAGAAGGGAAAGTAATCACCTACGAGTCTACGAAACTGAAAGAACATAAGAAGAAATATGTTGCTTATGATCTAGAATTGGCAGCTGTTATTCATGCCTTCAAAATGGGGTGACATTACCTTATGGGTAGGAAATTTTTACTATTGACGGACCACCACCGTTTAACCAATTATTTCAGCTATCCCACCTTAAATGCCAGGCAAACATGGTGGGTGTATTTTCTAGGTGGTTTTGATTTTGAGATCAAACATTTGAAAGGGAAAGAATATCAGGTGACGGACGCGTTAAGTTAGAAATTACAATGTCTATATGAATTTTCCTGTAGTGAATGGAAAAGCCCCTTAGGAGAGATGATTAAAAAAGCAGCAGAATCGGATATGGGTATCAGGAAATAAAACAGCAGGTACAACAGGTTAACAACCAAGAAAATTAGTCAAGTTACTCAGTAGATGTTACTGGAATGCTGTGTTACAAGAAAAGGCTGTATGTACCAAATCAAAACAGCATTAAAAACTTACTGCTGGATGAATTTCATAAAAGTCACTATTTTGGTCACCCAGGATAGCAGAAGATGATCACCTCTCTTTGGAAGGAGTATTATTGGCCAGGTATGAAGACAGATGTGGCTGAATACCTAGCACGTTGTTTGGAGTGCCAGCAAATTAAGGCAGAGCATCAACTCCCTACAGGGTTACTGCAACCGTTACCTATTTCCGAATGGAAATGGGAGACCATCTCCATGGACTTCATAATGGGTTTGCCCAAAAAAAAGAAAAATAACGATTCCATCATGGTGGTGGTGGAAAAACTAAGTAAATCGGCACATTTCATACCCGTGAAATCGACCTATAAAGATCTGCAAATTGCCCATATCTTTATGCAGAATATATTTAAGCTGCATGGGTTGCCTAAAACAATAATTTCAGACCGTGACGTGAAATTTACTTCGGCCTTTTGGAGAACACTCTTCAGAGAATTAGGAACTTAGTTGAATTTCAGTGCAGCTTATCACCCTCAAACTGACGGACAAATAAAACAGGTGAACCAAGTGGTAGAAGACATGTTACGGGCATATGTTATGTGACAACTGACCAAGTGGGAAGATTATTTGCACCTAGTCGAGTTCGCATATAATAATGGTTATCATACATCATTGTAGATGAGCCCATTTGAAGTATTGTATGGGCAGAAGTGTCACACACCTGCAAGCTGGGGTGGGCAAGAAGATCGATTAACGTTGGGACCTGACATGCTTAAGGAAATGGAGGAAACAACTAAGGAAGTGAGATTGAATTTAAAGGCAGCTCAGGATAGACAAAAACGTTTTGCGGACCGGAAAATAAAGTTTAAGTAGTATGAAGTGGGTGATCATGTATATGTGAGAATTTGAGCAAAAAGGAGCACGTTACAGTGGAGCGGGTGTGGCAATCTGGCACCCTGATTTTTTGGACCCTTTCAGATCTTAGCAAGAATTGGGTCGGTGGCTTATGAACTCACTCTGCCAAGTCACATATGGGTCCACAATGTTTTTCATGTTTCCTTGTTAAATAAATACGTTTATGATCCCAAACATATAATCACATGGCAGGACATACAAGTGAGAAGTGGTCACCGAATAATTAGTCCAAATGTTTTCCTTTTAAAAGAAAACTGACTTGGGATGTTGCATGCTGCAGGTCGAACCGGAAGGAGAAGTCTTGGTCGAACCGCTGAACATCCTCGACCAGAGAGAAGTAATGCTACAGAAGTGAGCTATTACCCAAGTTAAAGCTCAGTGGCAACACTTTCGACCTGATGAGCCCACCTGGGAAGATGAAGAGCTGATGAAAAAGGCTTACCTAGGGTTGTTCACGGCCGAACGACATCGAGACAATCTCTAATTTCAGGGGGGGAAGATGTGATGTCCCGGGATAAATGTAAATATTTTATTTTACTATGGTAAATGGCAAACTGAATTGATTATTATTATCTATTTGGATTTAATAATATTTCCTGTGTTTTTTTTAAAGAAAATGTTTCTTGAAAACCTCACAACTTCCCAAGAAGGTGGTTGTTGTGTGTCCCAAAAATACCCTAATTGCTTTCCTAACGAGATGGGTTTTCTGGAGGAAAGGAGGCAAGACGGGGGGTTCTGCACTGTAGGGACAGGCAGAGGGAAAGAAACACACACACAAAAAAGAAAAGAAAAGGGCTAAGTCTGGTGATGGCCAGATAGCCAAGCGCGAAGGTCCTGGAGGACGAATCTCAATGTTGGGTGGCATATTGGAAGTGGGAGAAACAGTGGAGGCCCAACTTCTGGAGTATTTGTAAGTTACAGCAGTGCAAGTAAGTGAGTAGACATTTGTAAGTAATTTTGCAAGAATATTAGAAAAATGTAAATGTACTATATAGAATTAACAACTACTGTTAGAAAACCCAGAGCTTGTTGTTGTCACCGAAGGTGTGTTGACTGAGGGTAAGAACACACATAGGATGTATTTCCTTGTTGTTTATTAATTGTTGTGTTAAAAAATAGTGGCAGTGATAGTCGAAACCTCCATGAAGGTGGGTAAATGCTATGGGCACTATAGAGTGGTCATGGTCGACAACTGTATTCTAACTATTCCTAAATGTAGGAGGACTGTAGGGCATGGAGGAAAAGAACTGTTAAATCTTTTCTGTTAAACACCAATAGAAAATGAGTTTATGTTAGATTTAGTGTAACGCTTAACAGAAGTAATAGAGTTCGTAGAATGTTATAAATCCCTTGCCATGAACATAGATGAGGCTAAGCGCCTATTGGTTTCAAAAAAAGAAAAAAGAAAAATGACCGGTTGGTTCCTTCATTAGGGACTCCCTTGGTTTGACAGCTTGAGCGTTTGAGCCCTTGTGAGTTGGGTCGGATTGGAAGTGCGTGAACTCTGATAGTATAAGCCCCGTGGAATGGGAGTGGAACCAATTAATATCCTTTTCAAATAGGACGAGATTAATAAAAAAAATTCCACACAAGGGAAACCCCTGATATCAGGAACGGGTGAGGTTTCCAGTTTCGTGGATTGCATTGTATGCACCCACACTGGGAAATGCTGGTCGAGGAGGGTGTTGAACTCATGGGACGGGGTCTCTGTTCCTGGCGGCACTGATACAAGGTAGACGGAAGGATAGGCTACAAGTGTTAGGTGGGGCAGGGCTTTAACCCTCGAAACCCTCATGTAGAGCCAAACCCCAATTGATTAAAGACAGTAAATACATCCAGTTGGATTAAATAGAAAACACAACAAATGACATAGCTAAACATCAAAAATAATTTGTCAGGTAACATTAAACTGGAAACTGAATATATATATATACTGTTGTATAGTGCCACAAATGTAGGGAGCTGAAACAGCTCTAAACAACCAAATCGAACTAAGAATCTGAGCGATAAATCATTTCATTGAAACCATAATACGTATTTAAGATTCCAACAAAAAATTCCATGTTCAGTTCCAAATCTTGAAGACAAATAAATGGAACGCATATGATATATTACATTACCAAAAAAATTGGGCCCCGAAAATGGAGAATTTGCCCAGGGTCATAAGTGAATCTCATACGGCCCTGGTATAAGTCTAACAAACAAAACAACATATACAGCTAGAGCGGCTCAGAGAAGAAACCACGAGGAACAAAGCCTCATACCCATTAACCAGAAAGAAAAATAGAAGTTGTCATGGGGTTGGCCTCACCGGAACCCAAAACAGGGTCACATAATAGTGTGCTCATGCGAGCTGTAGCTATAATTTAGGGACGGTGGCTTATAGACTAAGGTCAAGATCCAATTTCTACAATCAATAGCAAGTGGAATTTCATCATACTGGAGGAAAACCAGAATGACTACCAGCTCATCTCTCCGTCCAAGGCCATTCGCAACCCAGATAGAAGGAGTGAGGGTACTTGCATGCAAGCCATATACCATGGTTAAAGAAATGTAAATACCTATCATGTACAAGAGAGGCCTATTTGCAAAGCAAACAACTGAGAATCAACAAAATTAGCTATTGCAGGGAGAGGAACTGTTAGGTCATTACCCGACGATAAATCCTGGTGGTAGGAGTGGGTTTTGAAGCCTCAGGCGCATGTTCTCTGCATCTAGCCCTGGAGCATTGACTATCAAGCTCTCAGCCAAGGCCGGGGGCAGAGCAAGTTCCAGGTCTTTCCATAAAAGAATGGGACTCCAATGCTGCACCAAGAGTAGTGTAAGTCGGCGAGCAACCATGGCAACCGTAGGATCATCTCTCCTGTCTCATAGTCGTCGATGCACGAAGGATCCCGACGTGGCAGCTGGAGACTGCCCATGCCATGTACCTGGGGTGGGACAGATAAGTAAATGTTCAATCGATGTTAAATAGTCACCCAAATCAATGTGTATTACAACAAAAAACCACAGTACTATTAATTTTATACACGTGAAGAGTTCAAGTTGTAGAGAACTCCATGTCAAACTGAATGGGTGGTAGGTGCAGCCATAGGACTTGCTTTTATGTAGGCTTTAAATAAGTCATTATGTAAGTGTACGTAAGGATATGAATTGCAGATCTGTCAACTGTATAATGAGTATTTACATGTGTTGGAAAATCGGGTATTTATGTTACAGGACCGTCAATCTTATAAAGCACACATCTATGCGTTGGTAATTATGAGATCTGTTATATATATATATAACATATATCAGATATATATATATATAATTTGAAGCGAGACATATGACAGAGAGCTATCCTTGAGCTGGCGAAAAGGAGAAGCCAATGGGAAGTTACCCATTATCAGTCATCTAAGTGCAAGACTTGTGTTTGGACTGTGGAGTCATGAGGCCTAAGGCACTGACATCAACTGGATAAAATCCATAAGTAAAATAGAGAAAGTGCTTGGGGGGAGCCTGGTAATAATCGTTAGGCTCGATTCTGGGAGGAGAGACTTTCTAAACAAGGCTGGGTGAACCCATTTATAAATTTGGAACAGATTAGTATTCTGGTCTATATGTACAGGATGGTATTAATTAGTGATAAATTATTTAGGAGTATGATTAAATAGTTAGATTCAATGATAAATATGCATTAGCAAGGTAGTCATCTTGATTGATAAAGATACATTGGCAAACTAGTCATATTAAAAGATATTAAGATGCATTAATAGACATTCATATTCAGTAGTATTGTTGCAATAATGCAGATAGTAATGTGCAAAAGGAATAACAAATTTAGTACTCAGAAATATATACATACAAGTATGAAACGTCTCGTACTATGCCTTCCCTATTTGGAGTTTTACATGCAAATATGTAGTCTAGTAGATAAACCCTTAATGAAAGTTCGCATCTATTAAACCTAGATCAATAAAAAAGATGCGCATATTCTTTCTCATGTCAACATTAACTAAAAGACTGTCTTCATGTTAACCTGTCTATCTCTTCTGTTAACTTAATAGGAGAAAAAGAAGTAGTCTTATATGAATATACTAAATCCTCATCATAATTGTCAAAAGTTTATTAAAAGCTACAAGAACTTTTGTTTTCAACTAGAGAGTATTGACTTATGAGATTACTGCTAAAATAAATACCAAATCATAAGGAATAAGGGAAAAGCAATTCTCAACAGTGAAACCCTCTCGAAGATTTATGAGCACCAAAATCATTTTAACTAAAGAAGTTTCAAGTTAAAACATATATTATGTGCAACCTATGAAAAACATACAATGTGCACCCAAAAGTCAAATACCAAAGGAGAACGGTTCTATATATAAATATATGAATGTGAAAATATAACAAAAAATCCATGACTTCATAACTTAATACATATCAGAATCTTGTCAAACAGTTAAATTACGAAAAAGAAGGAATTAATTAAACCCAAGAACCGACATTACAGTATGCGGACTAACATGATATTTTGCTACAGAATACATCATATGCGATTAATTAACACTGCATTGCATATACTTGCAAATGTGTGAATACCCAAGACCGCATCAGACCAACCATTAGAAGCCAAGAATGTGAGCTCCAACCTGTATCAGTTGCAGAGTTGTGAGCATATTTCATCATAAAAAACCCATCATTTTAACCTCATTCCTCTTCTATTCCAATAATGACATACCTGCAAAACAACGGCTAAATGTTATTAAAGGGATGAAGGACCTGATTTAGGCTGGTAGCATAATTACGAAATATAGGGATAGAACCTTACCTAAATTTTGCAAGCCGCATCCGCGGGTCTCCCAGCTGCATGACATAACCACCCTAGGGTTACAAAAGTTTAAGGTAGGAGGAAACCTAAAATGTCTAGAGAAACTGTCAGTTTAAAAGTAAACTTACCCGGTTCATGCGATGGAAAATAACCGCCATTTCTCCTAGCGTCTGAAGAGCTTATTACCCACCCTGACCGGTAATGGAATACATTAACCCCACGCATCGAAACAACCCACCATTCAAATAGAGGACGAGCCAAGTAAGAAATTGATTTCGTAGACAACAAGGGTTCAGAACTACCTCCCCATGGAAGTCGAATAGACAGAGCCATAAGGTTTGGAGGCCAAGTTAAGAAACTCGTAGAGAAACCAGGAGAAGACGAGTAGCAGAGTAACAAAACCCTCCACCGTGAAACGCAAATGAGCAGTATACTGACAGGAAACATGGTGTTGGGTAGATGGGTAATCCCAGAACCATTATCATCGTCGAATGGCAATGATCAGATCAACGGACTAGAAGCACAACAGTTGTCGCAGCCAGAGCAAGGGGTGGGATAGCTGTCAATCGCATTAACATCAGAAATCAAATGGTATGAAGTCATGTACAAGCTATAGTAAATTCTAGGGCGTGCTACAGATCCATTGCCTTGTGTAGGATCCCATGGAACCTTGCAGTATGGCAGAAACCACTGTGGTATTAGTGCAAAATTCATTATCATATTTGCCTTAGACTTGTACCCACTTACGTGGAAAATAAACATATATCCCAAGATTCATATTTACGTGCTAAGGTTTGGTCTGATGTTTGAATTTATTGGGTATCATTAACCCACATTAATTTTTTTTATATGTTGTTTTTACTGTAATATGTTAATGTTTATTAGAAATGGTATCAGAGCTCAGGTTCGAACACTAAGACTCTTGGGGAAATAAAATAAAATTTTTACATATAAACAATGGAGGTAATTTTTGTAATTTAACTAAGTGGATCTGTATATGAACATAGAGAAAGAGTGAGAGTGAAAGGGATCGCCTCCATTCAGAAGGAGAAATATGTAGAGGAGACCAGGAACACCTAATTCACCGAGAACAAACTATGTGAATGCTAATCCTAATATTTGGATTAGGCTGGGTGAAGAGTCTCATCAATCTAACATAGCCTTACCTGAAACCATGCAACAACTTCGTGTAGAGATGACCAGTTTATGAAATGACAACAAAATACTCCGCCTGGAACAGGAGAAGATCCTAACAAGTCTGTGCAATGGGCAGAACCAATGACACCTAGAACCCAGTGGTGAAGATAGAGAAAAGACCCCAACAGCTCAGCACAGAGAGGAAAATGCAGAATCAGCCAAAAAACATGCAGAAGATGAAGAAGGACGCTTGGACAATGTTTCTGACCAGCGCAAGACAAAGAAACAGAAACTTGAATTACAAGGAGAATTTAAAAATATTAAACCCTCACTTTGTGAAAGTGAATGTGAGGAGGCAGTGGAAGATTTGATCATTGATATGGGCAAATATTTTTAGATTTATGAATAAATTAATAAGTTGAAAGCTCGATTGGCAATATATCAACTAAGAGGAAAGGATTGTCTTTGATGGGAAGAAATTAAATCAGTTAGAAATATTGATGAGGAGCAGGTTACCTCGAATGAATTCCAAAATAAGTTTGAAGACAAATATTTAATTGAGCGTTACTATGACAAAAAAGCCAAGGAATTCCACGATTTAAGGTTGGGGACCTTAACCATGGACGAATATGTGGCCAGGTTTGATTCCCTGTTGCGCTATATGCTGTATATGGAAGAAGAAAAAGGTATAATCCATTGTTTCATCACTACCCTACCCAATTTCGTGAAGGAAAAATTTGAGTTTGACTACCCCCAAAAAATGGACGATGTAGTATGAAAAGCACGCCTCTATTATTAGCAAGCGAAATATAAAAAAGAAGGAGTTAAAGGAGGGTTGAACAAGAAAGGAAGAAGTTTGGCTCCAAACAGACATTCATACTTTCCTAACAGAAGAAATATATAGAAAAGACCTTTCAGTAGATTCACAACAAGAAATCAACCCAAGACTTCCTATTTCAAACAAGGACAATCAGAAGGAACTAATAAAATGAGTAATGATTAGCCATCAAAACCCCCACTACAATGTTGGGGATGCAGGGAACCACACTATTACAAAAATTTCCCACATAAAGCAAGAATAGAATAGTTGGAAAACATGCAGGAAGCATCCATAGTCAGAAATATAGCGAGGAGTATGCCAGAATTAATGCTATCCTAGATGATCATCAAGTAGAATATCAACCCACTATGATTGAATGTGAATGTATGATTGGTAAGCAACCTGTTTCGATTATATTTGATCCTGGAGCTAGCTTAAGTTATGTTAGTCCTAAAGTGGTAAATAAGTGTCAATTAGAGAGTTATAAATTCCCAAAACCATGGCTAGTTCAACTAGCCATAGGGGCTAAATGAAAGGTAGTCGCCAAAATAGAGAAATGTCCAAATGTGATCTTTGGATACCCATTCATTAGAAACTTAACATTCTTCCTTTAGGTTCATATGATATTTGTTTTTTTTTCTACGTTAAAACTAACCTAAGTACCCACGGGGGATTTGAACCAGTGACCTATCACAAGGAGTGCCTTAACATCGCACCCAATCACCGTCAATCCAAAGCCCCGTGGACAGTTCATACGATATTTTAGTCGGAATGGACTGGTTAGAAAAATGTTGGTCTTTGGTTGATTGCAAACAGAAAACTATCAGTTTTATTTCAGAATCAGGTTAAAGAAGGCAGTTACAAGGAATCAAGACTAGTACAAAGCTACACCCTATCACTGCTAGTCAGTTAGGAAAATTTCTTAGAAACGACTGTCAAATTTATGCTATTCAAGCGGAATTTACCAACACCAAGAATAAAATGACCTCTTTAGATAATATTCCTGTCAGTCAGGAATTTTCCTATGTTTTTCCTGAATCCATCCTGCGATTACCACCCAAGCGGGATATTGATTTCACCGTTGAGTTGATTCCGGGGGCAGCCCCGATATCCAAGACCCCTTATCATATGAGCACATCTGAGTTGACAAAACTAAAGATGCAACTTCAAGAGCTTTTGGACAAGAAATACATTCACCCGAGTGTGTCCCCATGGGAAGCCCCCGTACTATTTGTACGGAAGAAGGATGGAACATTGAGACTGTGCATCGATTATCGTCAATTAAATAAGTTGACTATCAAGAATAAGTACCCATTACCACATATTGATGATCTATTCAATCAAGCGCAGGGAGCAAATTATTTTCAAAAATTGATTTAAGGTCACGATATCATCAAATACAGATAAAAGAAGAATACGTTTACAAAACTGCATTCTGAACCCGTTATGGTCATTATGAGTTCATAGTGCTGCCCTTTGGTCTTACAAATGCCCTAGCTACCTTCATGAGTTTGATGCATGCTATTTTTTAGCCCTATCTTGGTAAGTTTGTGTTAATCTTTATTGACGATATTTTGATATACTCAAAAAATCAGGAAGAACACAACGACCATTTGAGAATTGTGTTGCAAACCCTATGGGAGAACCAGTTATATGCCAATTTTAGCAAATGCGACTTCCTCAAAGATCAAATCCAATACTTGGGTCATGTTATATCAGCAGAGGGAATGGCGGTCGACCCAGAAAAGATTAAAACCATTATGGAATGGAAGCCCCAAGGAATGTAGTTGATATTAGATCCTTCCTCGGATTGGTCGGGTACTACTATCACTTCATTGAAGGGTTTTCAAAAATTTCCTTTCTTATGACCTCCTTATGGAAAAAAGGGCGCATCTTTAAATGGACAATAGATTGTCAACAAAGTTTCAAGAAATTAAAACACCTACTTACCACCGCACCCGTATTAAAGGTAGCAGATTCAGAAAAGTCTTTTGTGGTTTACACTGATGCAAGTAAAGAAGGTGTTGGAGGATTTTTGACACAAGATGGAAAAATTATTACTTATGAGTCACGGAAATTAAAATATTATGAACAACGATATTCTGGCTATGACCTGGAGTTAATAGTGGTAGTACATGCACTTAAAATGTAGTGACATTACTTGTTGGGGAAGAAATTTCTGGTGCTAACGGATCACAACAGCCTTACTAACTTCTTCAATCAATCAAGTCTAAATGCCCGACAATCCAGGTGGATGACATTCTTAAGCGAGTTTGATTTTGAGATGAAACACCTTAACGAGTAGGAGAATCGAGTGGCTGATGCATTGAGTAGGAAAGTACATTGCATTTATGAAGTCCATATTAGTCAAGTACACTCCAACATTAAAGAAATTATAAAGGAGGCATTAGTTAAGGACTTCGAATACACTTTTCTTTGGCGACAAACAAAGGAGGCTCTACTAAAAGGAGAAAAATCAGATTTTGAAATAAATCTTGATTACCTCCTTACCTTTAAAAAAAAAATATATATTTCTAATCAGAGCTCTGTTAAGGAATTAATAATGGATGAGTTTCATAGGAAACCATGAGTAGGACACCCAGGCTACCAGAAATTGTTAACAACCATCAAGAAAGGGTATTTTTGGCCTGGATTAAGAAAGGACATTGCAGAATACTTGTGCAAATGTTTGGAGTGTCAATTAGTGATGGTGGAACATCAACATACCTTTGGTTTATTGCAACCACTGCCCATTCCAGAATGGAAATGGGAGACCATATCATTGGAATTTATCACTGGTATGCCCCACACCAGGAAGCAACAATATTCAATCATGTTTGTAGTTCATAAATTGAGTAAAACTGCACATTTCATACCTATGAATTCCACTTACAAAATGGTGGAAATTGCAGATATATTTATGAGGGAAATGTTTCTCCTCCATGGAATACCCAATGTGGTAATTTCAGACCGGGATGTCAAATTTACATCTACATTATGGAAAACCCTCTTTTCAGGATTGGGCATCTAGATCTAGTTTAGTACAACTTACCATCCCCAAGAAGATGGGCAAACCGAGCAGGTAAATTAAGTGCTGGAAGACATGTTACGCATGTTCGTAATGTAAAAACCACACAAGTGGGAGGATTACCTCCACCTCGTGGGATTGGCATACAATAATGGACATCATTAATCACTAGGCACGAGCCCTTTCGAGGTGTTATACGAAAGAAAGTGTAGAGTACCCATGGACTGGGATAAACTCGTTAATAAACTAGCACTGGGTCTAGACATGCTAGCAGAGATGGAGGAAGATGTTAAGAAGGTTAGACAAAATCTAAGGGCTACCTAAGATAGGCAGAAAATGTATGTAGATAAAAGGAGTACATACAATTAATTTCAACTGGGAGATTATGTGTATCTGAGGGTTAAGCCCCGAAAAAGATCCTTAGAGTGGAAGGGTTGTGCTAAGCTCTCACCCCAGTGCTATGGACCTTTTCAAGTCTTGGAACGAATTGGTCTGGTTGCCTATAAAATTGCATTACCAAGCGACATTTGGGTCCACATCATTTTTCACGTTTCGTTACTAAAAAAATATGTGTACAACCCACAACATATAATAAATTGGGAAAATATTTAGGTCGAACCAGAAGGAGAGTTTCTGGTAGAACCTCTTCGTATTCGCGATCGGAGAGAAACCACCTTGCAGAAGCGAACTATCACCCAAGTTAAAGTGCAGTGGAATCACTTTAGCCTAGATGAGGCCACCTAGGAAGAATCGAGATTTATGCAGGAAGCGTATCCGGCGTTATTCTCTTAAGTAAAAAAATAAGAAAAAAAAGAGCGAAGAGAAGAGAACACTGAGGATGGTGTTCTTCACATTGGGGGGGGGGAGATGTAACACCCCTGGCTACAGGAAAGATTTACTATGGTTATTTAAACTGATTTTACGATTTACTATATTTATTTTTTTACATTAGGATATTGACTAAGGTTGGAGAGCCAGATAACAATGATTACCTAATTTTGGTTGATTAGGAATTTGGATATGTTAATATAATATAACTATTTGTCTTAATTAAAATAAATAGTTGGACATTTGCCCTAAAAGGGGAAAGAAGGGGGAAAAGGGAGCTATCCTTGAGCTGGGGAAAAGGAGAAACCAGTGGCAAGTTACTCATTATCAATCATCTGAGTGAAATACTTGTGGCTGGACCATGGAGTCATGAGGCCCATGGTACTGGCTACAACTGGATAAAATCTAGAAGTAAAATAGAGAAAGTGCTTAGGGGGAGCTTGGACGTAATCGCCAGGCTCGAGGCTGGGAGGAGAGACTTTCCAAACAAAGCTGGGTGAACCCATTTATAAATCTAGAATAGATAAGTATTCTATTCTATACGTACAGGATAATATTAATTAGTGATACATTATTTAGGAGTATGATTAAATAGTTAGATTTAGTGATAAATATGCATTAGCAAGGTATTCATCTTTATTGATAAAGATACATTGGAAAACTAGTCATATTAAAAGATATTAAGATGCATTAAGACATATATATTTAGTAGTATTGTTGATATAATGCAGACAATAATTTGCAGAAGGAATAACCAATTTAGTACTCATAAATATTTAAATAAAGCAAGTCTGAACATCTCATACTCTACCTTCCCTATCTGGAGTTTTACATGCAAATATGAAGTATAGTAGATAAACCCTTAATGAAATTTTGCATCTATTAAACCTAGATAAAAAAAAAAGATGCACATATTCTTTCTCATGTCAACATTAACTAAAATATTGTCTTCACATTAACTTGTCTATCTCTTATGTTAACTTAAGAGGAGCAAAAGAAGTAGTCTTATATGAATAGACTAAGCCCTCATCATAATTGCTGGAAGTTTATTATAAGCTAAAACAACTTTTGCTTTCAACCAGAGAGTATCGACTTATGAGATTACTGCTAAAAGAAAGACCAAATCATAAGGAAGAAGGGCCAAACAATTCTCAAAATTGAAACCCTCTCGAGGATGTATGACCACCAAAATCATTGTAACTAAATAAGTTTCAAGTTAGAACATATATTATGTGCAAGCTATGAAAAAAATGCAATGTGCGCCCAACAGGAAAATACCAAAGTAGAACAGTTCTATATATAAATATATGACTATGAAAATATAACACAAAATCCAAGAGTTCATAACTTAATACATATCAGAATCTTGTAAAACAGTTAAATTAAGAGGCGAGAGACCTTTTCTCTGTCTCTTCCAAAATAGTTATGAAAAAGAAGGAATTAATTACACCCAAGAATGGACATTATAGTCTACGGACTAATATGATGTTTTGCTACAAAATACATCAGATGAAATATAATTAATACCGCATTGCATATACTTGCAAATGTGTGAGTACCCTAGACCACATCAGACCAACCATTAGAAGCCAAGAAGGTGAGTTCCAACCTATACCATTTGCAAAGTTGTGAGCAGATTTCATCATCAAAATCCTATCATTTTAACCTCATGCCTCTTATATTCCAAGCATGAAATGCCTGTAAAACCACTAAAGGGATGAAGGACCTGATTTAGTTCGGCATCACAATTACGAAATATAGTGACAGACCCTAACGTAATTTTGCAAGCTGTATCTAGGGGTCTTCCAGCTGCATGACATAACCACCCTAGGGTTACAAAAGTTTAAGGAAGGAGGAAACCTAAAATGACTGGAGAAACCATTAGCTTAAATATAAACTTATCTGGTTCTTGTCGTGGAAAATAACTGCCATTTCTCCTAGTGTCTAAAGCTGAGTGCCCAACCTGACCAACAATGGAATACATTAATCTTAGGCATTGAAATAGCCCTCGATTCAAATGGAGGATGATCCAAGTAAGAAACTGATTCCGCGGACAACAAAGGTTCAGAACTACCTCCCTATGGTAGTCAAATAGATAGAGCCATAAGGATTGGAGGCTGAGTTAAGAAACCAACAGAGAAACCAGGAAAATACAAGTAGGAGAACATTAAAACCCTCCAACATGAAACGTGAATGAGCAGTATACCAACGGGAAACAGGGTGTTCGGTAGATGGGTAATCCTGAAGACATTATCACCATCGGATGACAATGATCGGATCAATGGACTAGACGCATAAAACTTGTCATAGCTAGAGAAAGTTGTGGGACAACTTCCAATCACATTAACATCAGAAATAAAATGGTGTGAAGTCATGTACATGCCGCAATAAATTCCAGGGCAGGTTGTAGACCTGTTGCCTTGTGCAGGATCGAACGTACCCTCACGATATGGCAGAAACCTCTGTGGTATTAGTACCAAAATTCATTATTAGATTTGCCTTGGACTTGTACCCATTTATGTGGAAAATAAACATATATCCCGATATTTGTATTTACATGCTAAGGTTTGGTTTGATGTTTGAATTTAATGTGCATCGTTAACCCAGATTAATTTTTTTTATATGTTGTTTTTAGTGTAATATGTTAATGTTTATTACAATGGGTTTGTAATATCCCTATTGTAATTGTCGTAAAAATCGTAACAACTACGAAATGAAAATATT
>APFE030379380.1:79911-93496 GCA_000404065.3 Pinus taeda
ATGGTAGCTTAATGGAAACAAGAAAACCTTTGAAGGTAAAACATTGCAATGTGAATTGCAATCGTCAATGAGAAAGTATAATGTTATGATATGTATGATTGTGTTACTTGGAAAATCAGAATATATACAACTCATATGTCAATTATATTCCCTGTCAATCTAGATATTATGGACTCAAGTTCTATGAATTCAGGATGTACATAAATGCTTGTTTTGTTCTAATGATAATGTGCATATGGTTCATTATGTAAATTAATGTGGAAACAGTTCTAAAAGAGAAATTTAACATGCCAGACAGTTGTGGATAGTTGTGAAAGAATAGAAGGCATTGGTTTGATGGTGTTTTCTTGACCTGAGGGATTGATGATGATTTCCAGCCCCGATTCCATTCCCCTAGAGATGGATGATCCTAATGAGGGAAAAGGGTTGGCCAAGATGGTGAAGAGGGGAAAACGTCTAAGGAAACTTTGTTGATTTTAGAGCCTGTTGGAGGAGGCCCAAAATTCCTCATAGACGGGATTTTATTAGAGGAATACACGTGACCCTACCAATAGGAATCCTATATGTGACCCTATGTAGTCATTTTAATTCTTGAGTTGGTTAGCCGGTGGAATTTCATACTCGACCAGGAATGGCCTTTGTCAAAAAACTATCCGAATGTGAAAATAACTTGATCTGGTTATGGAAACTATTTCTCATTGGTTGTGAGGAGAATTCTTTAACCTACTATGGTTCTCATAGCTAAACAAATTAACTAATTAGTTATGTGCTATGTTAAAAATTATTTTTTCTAAATAGCTGTGTAAATATTTTATGTACACCCTAACACAAAAGGAGCCTAGTGCTTGGAAAAGAATTATTGGAAGTATAAGTTCCTTTGTTGTATTACTAATCTTTTTAATGTCTTCGCAGGGCAAGGACAATATGCACTTGGTTCATTTATTGATCATTTCAACGATTAGAGAGTTAGGTGTTCTCTGAGTACTTTTAGATGTACTGTCCGGATTTCTTTAGTGGGAGCTAAGATAATGTCCACATAGTGTAGTGATTTACCATTTTTATGATTAGAGGTTTGGTTATCTCTAAGTACTTGTTGAAGTACTATGATTACAATATCACTTTAAATCACATTAATAATTAATAGTTAAAGTAAATCATTTGATTGAAAATGTCGTGACTAATCTGATTGAATTTGTTAGTCATACATTACAGGTTACTTCCCATGGAGTGTTGATGGGTTTTCCTACCATTCTTAGATTTCTGGAGTAAAAGTGATTATGACTTCTAAGAGTAATTGGTAACTAATGGTAAGTTGGTATAGAGATTTTGATTTTGTCTTATGAATTTGAATAATGGTTGAGTGATGGAAAGTAGAAATTGTTTATTTTGCACTTACAAATGCTTATGCTTACTGATAAAACATTATTTCTTTTGGCTTATTAGTATTTCTTGGTAATGAAATCCTTCATTTTGAAGGGGAAGGATTCCATTTTGGGTTGGTTAGATTCTTATACTTATATCATGAGTGAAAGTCAAGTTCCATCTATAGTTGAACACCAAGGACAGTGTTCCCTTTAACTGGTGAAGTATGTAATATCCCTATTGTAACTGTCATAAAAGTCCTAACAGTTATGAAATGGAAATATTACAATTTAGTATATATATAAATACATATAACCGGTCTCATCAAGAACCGGTTAAAATTAAACGAATTCTTCGGAATTGTTGGAAACTTCCATTCATTCTTTATTTCACCATGGATTGGGTGCTTGTGGGGCTAGCTAAAACACATTATTGAAGTTTTAGTGGCATACTATGGATTGTATATTGTTGCAGAGATTAGCTATTTTGCACACGGATGAGTACTATGGTTCCAATATGTTTTAACTCCATCGAATGCTCCTCTCTCTTAGTTCAATTTGCGATTGGTGCTAAAGAACAAAGCATGCATATCATATGATATTCATAGGATTTTTCAAGACAAAGGCCTTGACATGTGTGGGGAATGCTTTAAGTGTTTGCAGGGCTCGAAGTCTTCACACATTATTATTGAAAACAAGTTCTTTCTCTATGTTGAAGGTGATGGAGGAAAGGAGTCTGCCATGGAAAATATAAGTAACTTTCTCACCTTATTGAAGGAAAAATAGATGTACATTTATTTGTGTATCTTTTGAAACATTTCCTACAATATATATGTAATATATATACATAATCGTATGTAGTGAGGAATGTGATAAATTTTGTGTCTTTTGAAAAGATAAGTTACTAAATTATTTTCGAAAAAAGAGAGTTAATATATATTATGCATACAAAGGATTTAGTACATTATTTTCCCAAAAAGGAGAATTTATATATATTCTTCATATAAAGGATTTTAATGATGTTATGTTCCTGGAAAAATAATGATTGGGATATTTACATATAAAAACTAAGTATGTTTCTCTTAGAAAGATTACATGTGAATCTTGTGTGTTAAAATTTTATTAGCTTTGTCACTTTCTTGGAATAAATTACACAAAATTCTTGCCAAGTAATCAAGATATCCTCTTGAGAAAAGATGCATGAGACATGTAAATTTCATGAGGAGATAGTTTGAAAAGTGGGCATGTTTCTTTGAATAGAATATGTGATTTTTTTTAATAATACTTTCTTGAAAAGGAATATATGCTTAAATCCATCATGATAATAGTTATTTTTTGAGGTTTCTTGTGAAATAAATCAGCATTGCATGCATGATACAAATAGCTAATGAGCTAGATTCTCTCGTAAGAAGATAAGATTGTTTTTAGTTTCTTGAAAGGAACATGTGTTTCTATGCACATAGATAATCATTACTAAATTTCTTGAAGAATATGTATGCTTTATATAAATAGAAACAATAGTCATTAAGATAGTTTCTTTTTAGAAAAAGAGTTCATAGTTACATGTATGTAAAGAATGGATTTTATTACAGATCTCTTGAAACATAAATACATTGTTTTCTTCAAAGATGCATATGAATATTGTTCATGCAAGAACAAGAATGCATTCATGTTTCTTGAATAGATTATGTGAAGTGAGGTAAAGGTCATTGTGTTGGGAAAAACACACTATGTTATAAAATATTCTCTTTACATGGATAGAAGAACTATTGAGCTATATTTCTTTAGAACAAATTATATATCATTAATTTTATGTTGTCATAACTATTATCTTAGTTTCTTTTGGAATAAGATGTATATGCATGCAAGATTTGTGTTAGTTATATTTTGGAAAGAATATCCATTCACATGCAAGTAATGACAACCTTTTGGGTCAGCATACATTGGAAAATATCCTTTTGGGAAGTATATACATTTTTCATGCATAAGAACAACATTCGTTGTGTTAACTTTCTTTATGTAATATTCATGCAAAGATATCGTAACTCATGTGTTAGTTTCCTTTAAAGTAATGTCTAGATAGTTGTAGTGATTTTTCTTATAAGAATGATCCGATAATCACCCTATGAGTGACCTCAGTTAAACATTTATTAAATGAAGGTATTACAGACTCATGTGTTGGTGGGTGTGTCTATGTTATTTAGGCAACAGATCGATCAGATTGCAAATACACAGACACTTGAAATGGAAAACAACAGAGAAAAAAAGTAAGAAAATACAAGAACACAAGGAATTAATAAGGAGTTCACCCTATCCTCTACTGCTACGTCTCCGGTCCATATCTCAGTGGTGGCCTTATTTTATTGTGTCTTAAGTAGAGAATTACAATGCAGAAGCTCAATATGAGTCTCCTGAAACAGTTTTGCATGGCATAGTGGTTCTTGGATTCCCCAAGACACTAAAGTACATAGACTCTTTTCCTTAGCAGCTCTTTGACCTCTCTAGTCTGACAGATCCTCTTAGGGATGGCTTGAATCTCTCAAGCTCTATGGTGCTCACCACTGCCTTTGGTCAGCTCGGCCCTTTGTCTTCTTTCTGCTTTTTGCTTCACTGTTTCTCCTCCTTTTTGTCTTCTGTCTTTGATGTTCCCCCCTTTTTTCTGCTTTGTCTATTCATGGATTTAAAGCCATTCGAGCTCATGGCTGTTCAATTCCTCTTACCCTCCATCAATTCACCTGCTACAACTTCGCTTGGAGTTCCTTGTCTCGGCGTCGTCATTAGGCTCACAGGGAGTGGCCACTTGTCCTCCTGCAACTGTGCAAGCTTGCTTCGTCGATTCGTTTCTTTAGTTACGTCAGGAAATGCATCTTCTGCCACGTTGGCAGTCAAAGCAGACCTCAAATTCTTTGAAATCATAGCTTAATCCCTTGTTAGATCCAGTCTCATCGTCAGGTGAGATATCAACCTGAAGATCTGGATCCCCCAGATCCAACGCCATCTGCTCATTTCACACGATTGACTTGCTCGACTGTTAGCATGCGATGAGCGATGATTTTCTCTCTCCTCAGCTTGCCACGCATCGGGCGCTGAGTGGAATCGCTCTGCTTTCACCAAAACTACTTACCACCCAAGGATGCCCCCGATCAATATCGCTGTTTTTGGAGCGGGTCCCACCTTTAGCCGATAGCCTCTTTTTTTTTCTCCGACAATTTTCCCGGCTCCCACGTGATCGAGCGCTCGGGGCCTCTCCTTCTTGAGGTTTTTTGCCCAGCGATGCACGATTAGCACTAAGCACTAATCACGCATCAAAAACTCCCTCTGTTTCCTGATTCAGACCTCCCAAGGGCTAATTTCACCTCCTACGCAGTCTTCATGGGCCTCGGTCAGCGCGCTTTGATCGAGGTCCTCGTTGTTCCCCGCTGGCCGCCAATTACCACCATTTTCAGAGTTGTTCCTGATCGCTGCTCTTAATTATTTGAAGTCTGTCCCGACTTGATATAGCCATGGTTCCTTTGAAATTCTTCATGGATTCAATTCAGATCACGACCTTCCCACTGAAAAGCTTTTGCACCACCAAAAGTTGGTTTTTCAAGCATCGACTAAGTGAGGATACTGCTGTCTCACTTGTCCAATCTCAATCCACCTTGCACTTCTCCGCTTTGAACCTTTGAGCACAATTCTAAGGTACTCAACATCTCCTCTGCGCATTGTCCTCACCTTCCTGTCCAGCACTGTGTCTTCCTGCAGTTCATTAAGATATTCAGGTAGCAGTTCATCAATAGAAGGCAACTGACTTTGCTCTGCAAGGTCCCCAATTAGAGAAGGTTCAAACAACCTCAAGCAATCTGTATTTACGACTGAGTAGATGTGCATGTAAGCTGGTAGGTCCAGGCGAGAAGCATTTTCACCATTCTTCTCAAGTATTTTGACGGGTCCATACTTGATAGACTTTAGCTTTTTACCTTCACCTTGCATCCTGTCCTTGCTGATATACAGCCAGACTTGGTCCCCAACTTGGAAACTATGCTCCATCCAATTCTTGTCATGCCTAGCCTTGTATTTGGCTTGGCCCTTTTCCAACAGTTCCTGTACTATCTGGTGGATCTCCTGGATATGTTCAATGAACCTAGTTGCCTTGTCCACATCACTGTGTCCATCAACTCTGGTATCTTTACCAAAGATGAAATCTAAAGGAGACCTTGGTGTGAAACCAAAACAGGTCTCAAAAGGAGATCTCTGTGTAGAAGAATGTTTTTCTCTATTGTAAGCATGCTGCACATAACACAAATGTTCATCCCAAAGCTTAGGATTTTTACTGCAATAACCTCTGAGTAACTGGATCACTATCCTGTTAACTACTTTTGTCTGACCATCCGTTTTTGGATGAAACGTTGTTCTTTTCTTCAGCTTGGTGTCCATTAGTTCCCACAGACTTGACCAAAACTTCCCCACAAATCAGGTGTCTCGATCAGATACAATAGAAGTGGGTAATCCAAAATGAACCCATACATGTTCAAAGAACAGTTTTGCAGTTTGTTCAGCTGTAATCTGTTTATTACAAGGTATCAAAATGCACATTTTGCTGAACCTTTCCACAACAACATATAGATAATATATCACCTTTTCTAGACTTAGGCAGTCCTCCAACAAAATCCATGGAAATACTTTCCCAAGGGTGAGAAGGAACTGGTAGTGGAGTGTACAAGCCTAGTTTTCTATTGTTGGGCTTACTTTTGACACACATAGTACACCCTCTTACATATCTAGAATATGTCTCATTCATTTTTGGCCAATAACAAAATTTTTTATTGAATTGAGGCTCCTGTGATCCATAATAGTTGTAATAGGAACTTCGGCGTAAATCACATGTAGAAATACCTTTGTTGACGCGTTTCGAACCAACCAGTGTGGTTCATCGTCAGGACAAGTTGAAAAGACAGATCCAGCTTTGCATGTTAAGAAAGGCCTTCCTATAACTAAATATTTTCATTATTATACAATAACTTTTTAATCTATTAACGTCAGCACCTATTAAAATTAGTTTATTTATAATAATTTTTATATATATTTTAAAGGTATGGTCACAGAATATAACTTTGACTTTTTGACACTGGTCCCTAAGTCAAAATTAGTCATTGGTTAAGATAGCTGTTGGAGGCTCTGCTCAGACTATTTAACATGCAAAGCTGGATCTGTTTTTTCAACTTGTCCTGATGATGAACCACACTAGTTGGTTCGAAACGCATCGACAAAGGTCTTTCTAAATGTGATTTACGCTGAAGTTCCTATTACAAAAAAATCTTTGCAGCTATGCAACTGTTTTACTTACCCCAAAGTGACCTGATATCAAAGAAGTTTGTGCTTCTCTAATTATCTTTACTCTCTCAGTTTGTGGAATGCAGAGTTTCCCACAATGATATAAGAGTCAGTCCTTCACATGATAATCCAATTCTTCTACCCCTTTGCCTTGACTCAAAGTTGCATATACATCTTTAAAGTCTATATCTTGAGCATATTGTTCAATGTAGCTTTCATGTAGTACAATATTATGCTTAAGTATAGTAGATGCATTTATAATAGTTCTAGATAACATGTTTGCAACTTTGTTATGTATGCCCTTTTTATATCTGATGACTAAATGAAACTGTTGTGGAAAACCATCCATCTGTAATGTCTTGATTGCTGCAACTTAGTTTGGGAGTGTAAATATTGAAGTGGTTGATGATCAGTATGTATCACTGTCTCTTTGCTCATTAAGTAATGTTTCCTCTTTTTCATACCCTGAACTAATGCATACAATTCTTTTCATAATGATAAAGAATGATAACATATTGGTTTGTCGTGCTGTGTCAACACTAATCCCATGGCATAGTCACTGCAATCTGTTTGGATCTCAAATGGTCTTTGCAAATCATGCAGTGCTAGTACAGGTGTTGTACTAATCTTTTCTTTCAACGAGTTGAAGGCTTTCTGATGTTCGCCTCCACACTGAATCACCTTGTTCAATCCTGTTAAAGAATGTAAGGGAGATGCAATTGAGGAATAGTTAGAAATGAACTTCCTCCAATATTGTGCTACTCCTAAGAAGCTTCTCACTTCTGTAGCAGACTTGGGTTTAGGCCAGTTTTACAATTGACTGCCACTTTAGGAAGGATCTATTCTTTCAATTCCACCCCCTACTATATGACCCAAATAAATTTTAGGAGATCTTCTGCCAAAATTCAATTTTTGAGAGTTTTAAACATGAAGTTTTTCTCCTTTTCCAAAACATTTCTAATTGTCTACCCTTAACTGCTTTAAGTGTTCTTCCATGTTCTACTAAAAAACTTCATTAATTTGTCATCCAAATACACAATAACAAAATCATCAAGAAAAGGTCTGAGTACATCATTCATTAATCTCATGAAAGTAGCAGGAGCATTTGTCAAGCCAAATGGCATAACTAGCCAATCATACAATCCCTACTTTGTTTGAAAGCAGTCTTGCATGCATCTTGTTCTGCAACTCTGACCTGATGGTATCCACTTTGCAAGTCCTGCGTGGTGAAATAAATAACTTTTTTCAATTGATCTAGAAGATCATCTATGCGAGGAATGGGATAACGATTTTTGATTGTTATCTTATTAAGTGCTCGATAGTCATACACATTCTCCACAAGCCATCCTTCTATATCACCAAAATGATTGGTGACCCACATGGTGATGTGCTAGGCCTGATGAACCCCTTCTCGCGCAACTCTTGCACCTGCTTCTTGATTTTAGCATTCTTTAAAGTAGACAACCTATACATTCCAATGTTAGGCAATGGAACATTTTGCTACAAAATAATATAATGTACTTTTTCCTTTTTGGCTGGAAGACCTTTAGGTTCTCGAAACAAGAAATCATACTCTGAAACAACCTTTTCTATATCAGCTTGTTGCTTAGCATTACAGCCTTCAAATACATTGGTTTTATCAGGTTTCTTTTCCTTTACAACCATTAGTAAGAATTGTTTGCATGAATTTATCATTCTTTTCATCTACCCTGAATTTATGAGAGTATAGTTTTTCTTGAGCTTATGAGCTCTTACAAAGTATTCGATTCCATCTTTAACAAGTAGATACTTGTTCTCATCTCTATAGAAAATAGTTTTCCTATCATACAAGTAAGGACTTCCTAAAACAATTCGACATATATCCAAAGGAATTATGTCTAACTCAACCTCATCTACAAACGCTGACCCAAAAGAAAACTTGAGTTTGCACTGTCTAGTCATTTGTAGTTGTGATTTATCACTCAGCCATCCTAATGGGTATGGTTTCTTGTGAGGTGTAGTTGCTAATCCCAATTTCTTTACAATTGCTTCAGAAATCAAATTTACTTGTGAGCCACTATCAAACAAATTATTAATCTTTTGATATTTGGAAACAACTTGAATATGGAAAAGCTCATGTCTTTTTCTTTCATGTTCTTCATCAACAATAGATTGAGCAAAATTACAAGTAGATGCTTCATAATTCTTACCTTTCATTCCTATGGCTGCAATGGTTGTTCCATCTCCCGAGTTTGACCCCAAATCTTTCTTAATAGCTGCAACAGTCTTCTTCTTCTTACCCTCAAACTTCTTAGATCTTAGCTCTGGATGCAAAATCCAATAGTGCTCATCATCATGCCCATCCTTTTTATAGTGAGTGCTCGAAGCTTTGCTTTTCTGTGCAGTTTTTCCCTTCCTTGATTTCCACTTCTATTTTCTTTTCTCCTTGCTCTTCCTTGCAGTGGGTTGGGATGGTCCCCCAAATTTTGGATTTCCATTCTTTCCTCTTGCTTCTAGATGAGTAGCTTGTACATATACCTCATCTATACTAGTGGGATTAAACATGAGGATGCTGTGCCTCATGTCGCTGTGTAGACCACCAATGTACTTCGAACGAGTCTCTGGTGAGTCTAATGAGATCCTTAGAATCAATGATGTCTTTCTAAATTCTTGAGTATACCCTTGAACACTTTTCCCTTTCAACTGCCGAAGAGTTTTCCAACTCATCATGGCTTGTTACATGTAGGGCAATGGATAGAACTGCTTTTTGATTGTAGACACAAAGTCACTCCAGACAGAGATAGTCCATGTCTTTTTACGTCAGCTTGGGTTCTGCCTTCCCACCAAACCAAGGCAGTTCCTCCTAGGCATAGGCTTGCCAGCTGAATTTTGCTCTTATCCGAGTCGATGTTCTGCACTCTGCAATACACATCAGTTTGTCTAATCCAATTGTCTAACTTTTCAGCATTTAACTCTCCATCATATATAGGCAAGTCGAATTTAACATCTAATTTGATCAAAGATGATTTCTTATTATGCACAAGGCTATTAAGAGGTGTGAGAAAGTTTTCCTCTTTCAGCTTTCCTTTTGAGTGGTCAAGGGAATGAGACTCATCTTCTTCTTTGTCTCATTTATAACCTGATGAATCTTCATCGTTATGCTTTCTAAAGTCCCTATACATTTCTTCTACCGTAGAATTTATAGCTAGGAAACGTTCTATGAATTGAGGGTATGGCCCCATAGAACCTTCCTCTAACATTGTCTTCTGAGGATAAACTCTCCCAATTTCAGGATTAGTTTCCACGAACTCTCCTTCTCCTAATTTGAGCTTTGATCTAGTGAGCATTCAACAGCTAAGCCAACACAAGCTTGTCTAATCTTGCATCCTAAAGCTCCAATACCAGTTGATCTGATAATAACCCTATGAGTGACCTCAGTTAAAGATTTATTAAATGAATGTATTACAGACTCATGTGCTGGTGGGTGTGTCTATGTTATTTATTCAATGGATCGATTAGATTGCAAATACACAGACACTTGAAATGGAAAACAACAGAGAAACATAGTAAGCAAATACAAGAACACAAGAAATTAATAAGGACTTCACCCTATCCTCCAGGGCTATGTCTCTGGTCCAACTCTTAGTGGTGGCCTTATTTTATTGTGTCTTAAGTAGAGAATTACAATGCAGGAGCTCAATATGAGACTCCTGAAAAAGTTTTTCTTGGCAGGGTGGTTCTTGGATTCCCCAAGCCACTAGAGTACACAGACTCTTTTACTTACTAGCTCTTTCACCTCTGTGGTCTGACAGATCCTCTCAGGGATGGCTTGAATCTATCAAGCTCTCTGGTGCTCACCGTTGCCTTTGTTCAGCTTAGCCCTTTGTCTTCTTTCTGCTTTTTGCTTCACTGTTTCTTCTCCTTTATGTCTTCTATCTTCGGTGTTCCCACTTTTTTTCTGGTTTGTCTGTTCATGGCTTTAAATCCATTCGAGCTCATGGATGTTTGACTCCTCTTCCCCTCCATCGATTCGCCTTCTACAGCTCCACTTCGAGTTCCCTGTCTCAGCATCATCATCAGGCTCATAGAGAGTGGTCACTTGTCCTCCTGCAACTGCACCAACTTGCTTCGTCGATTTGTTTCTTCAGTTATGTCGAGGAATGAGTCTTTTGCCACGTTGGTGGTCAAAGCGGACCTAAAATTCTTCGAAATCACAGCTTAATCCCTAATTAGATCTGGTCTCATCGATGGGCGTGATATCAGCTGTCAGATCTGGTCTCATCGTCGGTCACGATATCAGCTGTTAGATCTGGATCCCCTAGATCCAACGCCATCCGCTCATTTCGTGCAGTTGACTTGCTCGACCATTAGTGCATGATGAGCGGTGGCTTTATCTCTCCTCTGCTTGCCATGCATCATGCGTTGAGTGGAATCACTTTGGTTTCACCAAAACAGATTACCGCCTAAGGATGCCCCCGATCAATATCACCGGTTTTGAAGTGGGTCCTACCTTTAGCCGATAGCCTTTTTTTTTTCCCACGGTTTCCCCAACTACCACGTGGCTGAGCACTCAAGGCCTCTCTTTCTTGAGGGTTTTTGCCTAGCGATGCACAATTATTGCTAAGCACTAATCGCGCATCAAAAACTCCCTCTGTTTCCTGATTTGAGCCTTCCACGGGCTAATTTCACCTCCTATGCAGTCTTCATGGGTCTCAGTCAGCAAGCTTTGACCGAGGTCCTCGTTGTTCCACACTGGCTGCCAACTGCCACTGTTTTCAGAGGTGTTCCTGATCACTACTCTTAATTATTGGAATTTAGTCCCGACCTGATACAGCCATGGTTCCTTTGATTTTCTTCATGGATCCAATTCAGATCAAATAATGTGTGCTTGTGTAAGGGAGATATTAGTTAATGTGGTGTTTATTTTATAGACATGTTTTGATGGTTACATGTTTATAACTATTTATTATGGAGTGTTGTTAAAGGAAGCATGTTGTGATAGTTTTCTAACATTTCATGGATATTCATAAATAGATGGTGAAGCATCACTAGCATATATTTATGAATTGGTTGATTAATACTTTATGTAATCATAGTATCAACATATGCTGACAACATCAATGATAGGAAAGGATGGTGACTCGTGCAAAGGATAGATTATGCTTAACATGGTGGCACATAAAGAATTAATGGTCCATGCAGATGAGTGTGAGTTGCAAGATAGTCCACTGAAGGAACAAGTAGGCCACAAAGATATAAATATTGAATATCTGTGGGTAAAGGACGGGTAAAGGTTATCATGATGATTATAATAGCTTTTAGCTATATATATTGTATTAAATAGCATTTCCTTGAAATATTTTATGACAATGGCTAAGGGATGGACTCCCTTATAATCTATTGAGTGAGGGGTTAACACCCTCATGAGCGCTTAAAAAAAAAGTTAAACGTTTGTTGATTTTCACCCTACAGAGTTTCTAGGGTATATCGATGTCTAATGATGTGGTTGCCTATTGTGCTAACTTTATGATGTGGATTCCTTACATGAGCTATTGTTTATAATATAAGTACGTGATTAGCTAATCTAGTTAAAGGAATCATGAAAATGATGCTAGGTTGCATCAGAAAGTTATGTTAATATGCTACAACAATGGTTGCTAATGGTTATGTGACTTTTTATTCCTCTACTGAAGTTACTCTATGTAATAATGAAGGTAAGTTATGTTAATATGCTACAACAATGGTTGCTAATGGTTATGTGACTTTTTATTCCTCTATTGAAGTTACTCTATGTAATAATGAAGGTTATACCTAACAGTTGATTGGTAATATGGAATAGTAATTTGTATAGTTACCCATGGGTAAATTGTGTAAAAAAATTCTAACTTCATGCATTTCAATGCGAGGTTATCGAAGGATGTTACAAGTGGTATTAGAGTTGAAGGTTGCAGCACTGGCGCCTTTGAGAATTGTTAAGTAGAAAAGAAATTGAGGTATGACACTAATGGGCATCAACTCAGGTACGAGTCTAACAATCTACATAAAAAATATTCAATAGACTATGTTTGACATGAGATGTATGATTCATGTTTATAACCACATTAGAGAGTAGTGTAAATATTTTATGTACATCTTGACATGAAATGACCGTAGTGCTCGGAAAATAATTACTGGAAGTATAATCTTTTTAATGTGTCAGCAGGTCTAGGAAAATATGCACTTGGTGCGTTTATTGATCATGGTGCACTTTATATTAGGTGTTTGGTGCCCTTCAGGCATGGCGTCGGTGTACGACTGTGCACAATGAGGTGATATGTGTTGTTTAATCTTGTGTGTCTGTTGATTAGATAAGAGAGAATCTTATTGTCCTCCTCAGCTGACCATAGACCTTTTCTTAGGTTTCAATTGGAGGAAGCTAGAAGGTATCCTTCCCATGATGCTGCTTTCTTTTTCCTGCACGTTACTTTTTCCAGCTGAATCAGTCCATCCTCTTTTGTGTGTTTGCGCACTGCCCAACTCAGTGCAATATTTATCATGCAACATATTTAAAGTCACTTGATAGTTATGATTAATGATAAGAATAACTAATGACAGTTATGATTAATTGAGATAGTTATGATTAATGGTAATAATAATTTAATCTTAAAGTTATGGTTTTGTTAAACATTAAATTCGTATATGGAATTTATTTATAGTAAATATATTTACTTTGCACAATACTTTGACTTGTCCAATCGACTTTGAATTTAAAATTGTAAACTTTTAAAAGAAAACACATGCTCTAAACTATTAACCCATCACATTTTATCTCATTTTAAAATTTATAAGTATACTATATGATATTTTAATATTTAATAATTATTCAACTCATAAAAAAGTTTATATTGCATTCCATTAGTTGTATGTTGTTTAGATATAATTTTTTTACT
>APFE030379380.1:145049-173182 GCA_000404065.3 Pinus taeda
TGGACAGCTTCCGTCTCAACACCAGCTATTTTTTGCATCTCGTTGGGTTCAGTTTTATTAGTATGTATGATCATTATAGCTCTCTATTGAAAGGAAATCATCTAAAGTTAAAAGGCAAAGCAAAATAATTTCTGCATGATTTAGCTGTGTTCTGCATTCTGCCTAGAGTAGAACATATGGTCAGCTGAATATAAAACTAGAGATTGCTCATTCTTGAGTAAAGAGGGATGATGTATTTGAAATTCCTTATAAACGTCAAATCAAATCTCTGGTATTAATTGATGTGTTTGGGTAATTCCTTTGAATTCCTTTCCTCGTTGATGATTTCGGTATTACTTTGGGAAGATATCTTTACTAGGCCCATCCATTTCCTGCAAATGTTTATCAAAGTTATATTGATGTTTTGGAGGCATTTATTTTCTACTATAATGTAGGAAATGTTGATTGGGTCCGCACGAAGGGGAGCTTCAATTGTTTACTGTTGATCTACGATGATCTATATCCTAATGTTATTGCACATTGTAGCAACACTAACGAAAATGTGAAAAAATAGTCTTTCTGCCAAACTGAATAAAATGAATATATTTTTAAGAAACTCTAAAAACCATTGCTAACGAAATTAAAATGATAGTAATATAGCTGATGGCATTTTTTGATGCACCTACAACCACATAATACACTTAATTCAAAATCAATCTACTCAAATTTGTTGGATCTCTGTGTCTATCAATTGAATCTAATGAGTAGGGCCTATGGTTGAATTTTCCCATCGCACTCAAGCAAGCAACTTTTTTCAGGACACTCAAGCAAGCAACTTTCCCATGCACTTCTCATCACATCGGAAAATTGTTTGTGTTTCCGATTTTTTAACTTTATGGATTAACTAATGATAATTTTCTCCACGCACCTCTCATCAGATCTGAGAAAGTGTGCTTTTTGATGCTCGTAGTTTGTGATTTGTTTGATACGATTGTTCCACATTGATACACATATTTCTTTGAACTTCCATATCATACATTTGACATATGTTTTTCATTGATTTGATTGTACTTTAAGGTTGATTTCCATGTATATATAAATACTCGCATTTTTTTATCTGGTGTGCTTTCCCTTCTGAACCTTCAGAATTTGTCTAAATGATTTTTCCATTCTAAACCTTCACAATTTGCCGAATGATTTCTAATAAAGTTATCTATAAATATTTAGAAAAATTATCCTTAGAGAATTTTGCATGGTTGATTGCATCAGCCTAAGCCATTTACTAAAGGGGATGCGAACAAAATGGGTCAAGGTATTATTTCTCTGGATCATATCATGGATTTAAGAATTATATCAACATCAATATGTGTCGTTTGATAAGTCCCTCCCTTTAAATATTGAGGGTTTCACACCATATATCGGCAGCAGAGTTTCGGTCTCAGAATGAAACTGTCGAATGGGCTATTCATGTTATGCTGCCATTAGTTTTGGGGTCGTATATATAAACGAATTCTCATGTGGCGATTTTATAAGAACCCAAATACCGGATTGGGACGATTCCTTAATTACATAATATTCCCGGATTATGCAGATTGATACGCAGGTCAGACCCGCAACCGATGAATGGTCCGTCATGATCAGCGGATTCTCCAACGATCAGGTTCAAAGCTTGTTCTCCAGAGATTGAGGTCGAATACAAAATATATGTGTAGTTTATAAATGCGTTGTTCGAACTACAGTCAAGGAATTTATGACCCATTAACTAGCTAGTTATTTCAGCTAAAGATTTAAGCAGTGCTAACCTTCCAAACCGCTGCTCTCGATAACCAGTGGCCAGGTGCTCCAGGTCTGGTCTGTTCTGTTCGCCGAATTGAACTACAGATAATGTTCTCTCCTGTTCGCCGAATTGAACTGCAGATAATTGAAGGTCGGAGGAGGTTGGTGAGCTCTCTCGTACGGCATTAATCCTTGTCTAAACGGAGGCCACGCGCTATGGATTCGGCGGATCTGCCTCAATACTTCATCGGCGCAATACTTCATCAATACGATGTGAACGGAACTGCAAGGTTGGCGGCAGGCAGGGTCGCCAGGGGCTTTTCGCTGGGAAGCCGGAAAGGTATGGTCCATGACGTCGCCGGGCTCTGTGAGACTCTGACAGAGGTACCCTCCATAGCATTAACTTTGCTATGGAGGTGGAAATAGGAATTGCCGTCGAGGGTGGTGGCGCTGGGCAGAGGCCGCGGAGGGGCGGAGCTGGGCAGAGGCAGCGGAGAGTGGCAGAGGGCGGAGAAATTGCCGGCGGCCGGAGCCGGAGTTTTTTCAGATCCGTGACGAAATCCAGGCCATTCTACTGCCTGGGTAGACTACTCCAATTCTTTATCTGATTGTCCGTCCGTCCCGGCAAATGTAATGCGATCTGCGACCACCTGTTCAGCATCGTAGACATCGAGGTAGGAATAAAATGTGAAATATAATCAATATGTGAGGAAAGAATGATATTAGGGTAAAGACAAGGGTTGGGAATGGAGAAACAAAGAAACCTGTTGCCTAGAATGGACTGTAAGTGTATAATGAGTCGTTCTTCTTCTCGTGAAAATGCTCCTCGATTAAGGCCAGGCCGTAAGTTGTTAAGCCATCTGAGCCTACAGCTTTTCCCGCATCTCTGGAGACCTGTGTATAATGAATTGGAGAGAAACGTTGATATTCACGTCAATATTTGGTATTGGAATACATTTTCATTACATTCATGCCGCTGAAACAGGAATGTTAATGGTATATTTTATCGTATATTTTTTAAAAATTAACATATGATCAATTAAAACATTTAACTAAAAGTTTAAACAGTTACTTGAATCGTTTATTAATATTGTTAAAAATTATTAAAAGGATGTTCTAAAATATCATTTTAACATAACAATAAAAATATAAATTAGAAAGTTCTCGAAAATCAAAGACATGCACGCAATTATTGTAAATGTTAGTAATTTTTATCTCAATAGATTAGTAATATTTTTAATTATATTATTTTTTCAAAATTAAAATTAGTTTTTACGCGATATTGAAGCTGTGATATTTAAGTTTTTCACATAAATTTTTAGATTGACCATGAATAATAATAGTATTCAAAAGGGAGTAGTTTGCTAAGACGAGGAATTGTTTTGATTGTTAAAAGTGGATGGAATTTAGGCAAAAAAAATATTAAAGATTCATACAGAGGTAGTGATTAAATCAGGTTTTTGATGGTGAAAATGGATTCAACATTATCAAAAACATCTAAAACATCCAAAATTATAAATTTAAACCATTTTTATTTGGATTTACAAAATCCCCGCCAGATTTTTTCAAAATATGACCAAAATTTCTATAGCTTTCAAACCAAAAAACATAATTACTAAACTACCGTTTCAAAAGTAAATGATCCCAATTTTCCATCATCATCTTTGAAATCCCATTCAATAACTAACAATAATATAAAATTCTATAATTAAAAATTATATAATTTGTTATATAAATTTTAAAATTATTGTTGGTTTTAATCTCATTTTTAGCTATACTGATTTCAACTGGAAAAAGTTCTTTGCATATTCTAATCTCGAAATATGCAATAAATCTAAAATTATAGCAGATTTACCTTCATACTGAAATGATACTACCGAATGAACCAAAAAACAAATATCATATTATAAGGTACTTCTATGAATCGAATCGAATAGAATAAAAATAAACAATTAGATTTTAGATAGGCGTGGGTGTTTACCAGCCTGCTTGGCGACGGAGTTCCAGGAGCAGCCGGGCGTGCGTCTGTCGATTAGATAAGAGAGAAGCTTCTGATCCTCTTCAGGTGACCACAGACCTTTTCTTAGGTTTGAATGGAAGGAAGCTTGCTTTTGCCTGCACCTCATTTTTGCCGGGCTAATCACTCCACCCTCTGTCGGGTGACTGCGCACTGTCAGCCCAGAGTTTATCGTGCAATATTATAAAGCCGCTTGATTCGTGTTGCATTTTTTATTAAACACGTGTTTATCTGATTGACATGAGGGAACGTCATTCTGTAAACCAGCAATAATAAGGCCAGCCTCACTTGTTAGGCTACATCAATGAGTGGGGCAGTATTTGTCGGATAATGTATTGGTATACATTAGAAAGTCGGCATATACTACCCTACACATTTATAGATGTATAGGGTAGCAGATAAGGTTTGCTCAATAAAAACTGTATAACTTGAAATAGGTCAAGCGGCCAGAAATATTCTTTTGGATTGGAATTTGATTTCACTCTTATATCAGAATTTGATTTTCTTATACTTCCATATTCAGCTGTTTCTAATGATTTTTTAAAGCTTTTCTTATGGGTTTTACAGGTCTCATTGCTTTAAAATCCCTCGGGAATTTATTGAAATCACAAGTTTGATGGGTAACCCTTGCACAATGAAAGTGCCCTAGAAGTTTTTCAAGGTGTCAAACCCATATATACAGTCAGAAAATCAGTTTAAATAACACAAATCAAGATTTCACCTCAATTTTTTCGGCCAGATTTCGATACTCGGAAATCCAAACGATCCCACTAAAAACAACTAACTTGCATATAATCAGTTTTATATTGCAATTGATTGTTGTCAAAATTCTTTGTTTTTTGTTTCTAATATTTTTTTATAAAGTTTAACATAAATTTTCCTATTAAAATAAAATTTTTCGAAATTAAAATTAATTTTAAAATTTTAAAAATCTTATTTTTCATTGCTCTAAATTATTGAAATGAGAATTTTTATAAAGTTTATTTTTATGAAATTTATTTTTGTAATTTGAAAAAGATTGGGTAAAAATAGCATCTCTCCTATCATTATGAAATCACAATTATTAAATACTATGGAGCGATTATTTTTAATATAATTTTAATTAGAAATAGCAAACTGTGTTTTTTCAAAGTGATGTGATATATATAATTTTAATCAAAATTATCAAACTGCAATTATTCAAAGTGATGCGATACCTGCACAGATTTGAGATTTGGCATACTAGTTTTTCTGGGCCAAGATTTGAGATTTGGCATACTAGTTTTTCTGGGCCAATTTCATGTGATCACATCTACTGAATCGACATACTTTCTAGGTAGGCAACGTAGTATATGTAACCCTATGAATAGAGATCTACCCATTTTAATATGAACATAATAGATATGTAATATTAGATAAATCTACAAGCACGTAATGTAATCACAGTGAATAATGGAACCAAAGCTTTATGTAGTTACATGTAAAATTATTACTAGGTTTGCTCACTTTTGTTGTATATATATTCATGTTTTTTAATATTCACATTTCTATATTATATTATTTCATTTTTCATGTAATAATTTCATGTGATCGCATCACTGAATTGACATACTTTCTAGGTAGGCAATTTAGTGTATGTAACCCTATGAATAGAGATCTACCTATTTCACTATGAACAAAATAAATATGTTATATTAGCTAAATCTAAAGCACGTAATTCCATGCACTAGGTTACATATAGGTGTAATCAGAGTGAATAATGGAACCAAAGCTTTAAGCAGTTACATGTAAAATTATTACTTGGGTTTGGTCTACATTTCTATATTATATTATTTCATTTTTCATTTATATTACATTTTGGTAGTGTATATGATAATAAGAAAACCAGATTTGTTTTAAATTTTTTAAATTAATAATTGTGACAATAAATTTAATATAGAATCATTATATTATTTATTTAAATTTATTTATTTATATTAAATTATTAGATTTTTTTAAATATTCTTGAATATATTTTTATATTTTTTTTTTTTTATAAAAATATATTGTGTTTCATTTAAATATTTCTAATTTTTAATATAATTTTGTATTCTATAATGATAAAAATTTAAGATAATTATTAAACCAAATATTAATAACAACTTATTCTTACAATACATCTACTGTTTATAAAAAATAATTTATCACATTAAAGAAAATTACCATATAAATATGTTGTTGGGTAAAAACTGAAAAAAGATGCATTAAATTACCTATATGAACATAGAGTTCTATCTCTCTACTCAATCAAGTGATATGATTTGTGGTTTGAAGAGGTTAAGAAAGTGTCATCATACTTTAAGAATATCAATCTCACCCTTATAGTACTTTATTAGTATAAACTTCACATTATTCAAACTAAACTTTTTGTAACATATACATGGGTGTTATGAATTGCATTGCACTACATATTACATTTTTTTAATTGCAAAATCTTAAATTTTTATTGTTTTAATCATCATTTTAATACTAGAAATGGATTCGACATCATCAGAAACTCCCTCTGCATCCCAAATTCCACAACTTGACAACTGTAATATGACTTCTTAAAAATTCCACCTAGATTTAACCAAAAATCTATTGAAAAAACCAACATTTTTTCGGAAAAATTGTTAGCTCTAAAATGTCTACAATTAGAGAGTATATTAAAGTTGTACATTTTTTTACCATTAGAGAGTATGTTCTATCCTTGTCAGATGCCCATTTGCATCTTGTTTGTTGGCCTTGCAACACTTTTCTGGTAAGATTTTGTTGGGGCTTGATGACCTGCATAGTAACGAGCAGTTACCCATTGTTGGGCTAATATCTGATGCTCCCTGTAGAGATCTTTGACACCCTACATGCATTTTTTCTCAGTTTCATCACCTAGGGATTGTTCTCCCTAGATTTTCTATATTATTGTGAATATCTATGTGACCATTTTTTTATTAATATGATAACATTGAATCGAATAGTGATTTGATGATTCCCACCATCTAATTTTCTGTAATTTAAATAACTAATTTAATAAAATTAAACCATACAACTTGTTGTGGCTCCTAGAGACAACCCTTTGGTTGAGGATAGACTAGTGCCTAAGAGAACTTAGTCTCTCTTGAAGATAATTAACTGCTACTCAAGAGATAAGGGAAAATGATTTTAGATTTGGTTCAATTACCTTTCTTAGAGGCAGATATAGTATATGTAGTAACAGAACATCATTCCCAAGAATAGATGCTTCAAGTATGCTGGCTGACACACAGATAATGTTGCTTAGATTTCTCATTATAATAAAGACAAAAATGAGAAAAACAAGGGAGGAACCTAGTGCAGAGGGGTAGATAAATACATAATCCTATGGAAAAAATCTCGATAGAATTATGAAATAATAAGGAAAGAAAATTTAGAAATTACGGAGCGTATTTTAAGGTTTCCAACTCAATATTTCATGAGTACATTCTATCACACTATACCATAGTAAATCTATAATGTTCTTAGGGATTTTCTGCTAGAATATAACATAGTAAATCTATGATTTATAAGTCAATCCAACAGCTACTACGTACGTAATTTCCGAGGAACATAAACACATATGAAATGATATACAAATGAAGAACACACACTACATATCCCAAATGCTTGGAATCACCAGAAACTCTTCATTAACTTCCAAGATGAAGACTGATCATAGGCATAAATAGGAAAAATTTACCAAAGAAACAATAACAACCTCAGGAATAAGGCTTTAGAACCAAATTTGGAATCTCCTCTGAAAAAAGAGTTCAGAACTCTAGAAAACAGACTTCAGATCCTCTGAGAGTATAATTTTTTAGCCTTTTAAATTAGTTTCCTCCCTCTTTTCATAGGTAGAAATAAAGAAAAAAAACCTACAAAATATCTTCAAATGTTACAATTGTTTGATTGACTCAGCTTTCTAAGCATGTGAATGTCCTAATGATTACAAAACGGATCTGATTATCTTCCTGAAAATGAAAAAAATTACAAAATAACAAAACATGAGAAATGTGAGGTGTCGTGATGGACATAACAAAATATCTCCATTTTGATTCCTTTGATTTCCTTAGGAAGACTTAGGATCCAATGTCTGGATGAGTGGCAGGTTCATGATCTAGTCATATTTTTGTTACTATATTCCCATATGCTTCTTGGCTAGTTCACCTGTCACTTTCTACCTTTAACAACTTGAATATCCTCTTTCTGGAGTAGGCCATGATTAGGCTTGGTGGCATTGAAGGTGCCCCGTGACCTAGCTTCCAACCCATCCATCCCTTTATTTCCTCTGTGGTACACTATCAAAACCCAATACCCCTCTTAACACTTCCATGGTGTAGTTTTAGAAACGATACGTATTGTAACTTTAACTAAAATGAGGTTACAAAAATCCAAAGTTTCGATGCCTCAAGCAAGCTCGTGCTTAGTGCCTTATTATTCATATGCCATAGAACCAACACATGTGACAATTAGTATAGCGCTTTGGGGGGGTTGTAGTATCAGAACCTTCCTTTATCGTAACTCTTATAAAAAGGAAAAACTGTAACATTCTGATGCCCCTCATCCCCTTTTCTCTTAGTCCTCTTATCATAATTTCACCATAGAACCTTGTGCCATGACTAGTGGAATGGGTGCTTGAATTATTAAGCCTTCGGGCTCCTATTAAGAACCCATCTCCATTTAGTATTTGTGCTTCACCCTTGGTTCTTTGAATGCTTGTGACCAAGTGCAATATATGGTCAGAGCTCCTTATTATCATAAACATTTCAAAATGAAACTAGAATAGAGTTCTAATATCTCCTTGCTACGATATTCATTCTTAGCACTTAGGTGCTCTATACTCCCTAAGCCCTCAATTGTTTTGAATTCTTATGACCGAGTGTCACATAACATCGGATCTCGTCCATCAGAACTTATTCAAGTTAGAAATTAGAACAAATTTACGATGTATCCCTCCTCTGATGGGCTCCATAGCACTTGGGTGCTTGACCTTGGTCCATGCCCTTGGTTCTTTGGGCCCTCGAAACCAACTACCAACTACACATTGGAAACCCCTCTCATTAGTATCTTTTAAAAAATGCAACCTCAAAAGGAATCCAAGATTTTTGACCTACTATATTCAAGATAGCACTTGGGTACTCCACATTTTCTACGCCCTTGGTCCTCTAAGTCCTCATGACCAAGTGATAACAACATCGAAGCCCCTCCATCGAATCAGAATTTTTATAAAACAATTAAATAGGGGCTTACAAAATCTCTTTCCTCTAAACTTCCAACCTTCGAAAGGTTGTCATGTTGATATTATTGTCTCCACATAGATCCTCCTTGGTTGTGACATGTGTCACCTAAATTTTCTCCATTAGGCCCATTAAGATGTCGAAATCCACTGCTACGTGCACTGTATGGCAATATCACACTGACGTGATTGACCTTGTCAGCTCCACAGAGCCAATTATCTACTGCCATGTGTCCTATTTTTAGGAGAGAGAAAGGTTCCTTGGTGTCCTAATATTTTCAATGATTTTCCTTTTTTTTGCCCCCTCTCAGTGATGTCGACACTTATATAAATAATTATATTTTTGAAGGGTTACGGGGTCCCAATCTTTGATGCCCATCCTTTTAGTATCAGGCCTCAATATACCTTCCTTCCTATTCTTCATATATTGGGTTCTGATGTGACCGAAACCCGAATTTCGACACTCCCTTTTCATTTCGGCCTCTGATATTTCGACACTCCCCTTTTTACCTCTCCTTCAAATTTTTGTTCCCAAAATTTTGGTTCTCCCAACTAATATCGACCCTCGATATGGTGAGATTTCTCTCAGATGGTCATTAGATGTGTTTCCTTTCCATTTTGATTTCCCTTTGAATGAACAACACTGCACCTCTTCCTTATTGTATTAGGGATGGAAAACATGACCATTTGACATACATACAAGAACATATTACAAATACACTACATCTAATATACACCATTATTATTATTAAATAATAATAAGCATTTTGTAAAGTAATTTGTCTATGATGTAGAGTTCATGTAAATTATCACCATCCTTGCATCTTTGAAATTTATGCAACTCCACCCTAAAATATTTGATAATATAATTCTCACCCCTACCTACCTTCCACCACCATCGATATTATCAATACATGCATTGGGTGCCACTTTATTTGTTGAGATGTCACTTAAAGCAATATGATATCGACAATCACACAACACCAACTATCCAACTTTTCATGATGTACTAACCACGATGTATATTTTTATTGTCGTTTTTCATTTATCATTCCCACAATATTTTTTTATTTTTATTTCTTTAAATTAATTTACTCTAAAAGATGGTTTTGGTGAAGTATAATATATATCTGATAAACCGGAGATTACAACTTTTGTTATATATTCTTTATCTAAATCGGTATGCTAAAACTTTTCGAATTTTAATATCATTATCAAATTTTTAGAAGTTTAATTTAATTATTAATAATTATTTAGTTGATGATAATTTTTTTGTCAACTGAAGAAATTGTGTATGGAGCAATTATTGGGCATACACAGTCCTGCCCAAGATTGCACCACAAGAATTGTGTCGACCAAACCTCTCCACCTATTAGTTGGACCACATCCTTCAAACTTTTTTGGTAGACGATACCTATTTAATTTGGAACTATTAACTGTCACCCAATTGCGTTACGAGGTGGATGTACTATTGCTATATCTTGTCGGCTATATTGCCTGCATCAATTGATTTAGATTTTCATACGTTGTGTTTCAATTATTCAAATGTATTATGTCTAGAGTGCAATCCTGTTATCTACACTATATGACATTCTTATATACATATTTGGTTATTTGAAACTTGTTGTCTCATTTAAAATACTTGTTTTCCTTGACTTCTAGTTCCTGTGCATCAATCATATGGTATTCTATGTTGGTTTTCGATATGTTGCGCTTCTATTTTTTTCAATGGTTACTGTAGTTCTTTCCTGAACAACTATTGTTTATGGTTAATGTAAGTTACATGCTAGATTTTAGGCTTCTATGGTAGTTCTTTGCAGTGTCATGATCCAGATTATCCACAGTTTTTTCTTCATTTTGTCGACGTTTCAAACCCCAAAGGGGTTCGATCATCAGGACTAAATCAGATCATGATCGACCCCATTTGGGGTTTGAAACATCGACAAAATGAACAAAAAACTGTGGATAATCCGGATCATGACACTGCAAAGTTATGTGTTAATATACTAGTTATATGCTTTTTCTCTTTTCATTTGTGATTCTGCTGTTGGAATTTTTTGGAAAAGACATCAAAATATTCTACTTTCACCACATACTGTGAACATGGTCTTCGTTATACAGTTGTCTAGGTCTCTTCCCTTACGACATCAGTCTTTAGGTACTTTGTCTTCCCAATGGTCATATGATGTATTCATAATATCTATTTCATATACCGATGTATTGAGATCTTTTTATAGAAATGTCTTTTTATATAAAATAATTCTACCATAATTATATCTTATATTATATGTTTTTATAGTTATCATATATAACATATAATAGAGTAAATATACATGGGTAAAGGGAAACATATTTCACATATTCCTCTAATAACCGAATGGATAACATGTATCATAGATACTCTGGATGCTTAATATTCTCACAAAAATGAGAAATGAGGTACGTTGAGAAAAATGAGAAATGAGTTCATTATATAGGTGGTTAAGGAGTGTTATGATTTGTATTATTGGGCTGAGAGGTACTCTTCACCTTAGGATGGTAGAGATGTTGTAATATAATGTAATTTTGTGTAAGCATGTTGACTTTCTCAAAGTAAAAAAAATAAAAAATAAAAATAATTCTATATTAAAGTGAAAATAATTTCAAACTAAAAAAGAAAATAAAAATTTCTTATGTTCTTGTTGTTGCTATTAACTTCAGTTCGTCTTGCCATGTTATTGATGTCTTTTGAGCTTCAGGTTTATGCGAACTCTTAATATTGACCCATGTATTCATGTAGAATATAGTCTATTTAAAAGGGGAAATTAAACAAGTCATATAGCCCTAAAAGGATCAAATCTCTAGAGGTTTAATCCTTTTTAAAAATAAATATAAATTGTGACTACTCAATGGGTCTTAGGTTGGTTTAGGAAATATCAAGAATAATAAACATTCTAGCATACATAGCTTAATTATTGAATTCAAACTTATCCTTACATTGAAAATAGAAATATATTTACATGCAAGTTATTTTTAATGTAAATTTCAAATTATTAAATGTTTTGAGTTTTATTATATTGAAAAATGTTTTGAAAATTTTATTCTAATAGAGATGTATAATATAATGGAGATGAATAACTCTTTTTATACATTAGATGAAATTGACATGTAACATTAAATGCTAATAACAAAAAAATATTTTAATATCAATTTAAATAAGATAATTTATTGAAACGAAAAAAAACGTACTCTATATATTTTCTAGAATTCAGTTTAAGAGAAAGATGCAATCTCATACTCCCTATCAGGGTGTGAGGAAGATCGAAAAGGCCCCACCCCTTTGAGCCAATTAACTTCATGATGTTGACATGATACTCTGCCACCTACCACATTCATGAGGCACATGGAGCGGTGGATTCTCGCATGACTCTTATTAATTACATTCATGAAGGTGGCAACAACAAACCTGAAAAGGAATGTTGTGGGTTTTGATGCTAGTAGGTTTGGTAATTATTTTGTTGGTAATCCTTGGTCAATTCCACCCTGGTTTGCATCCTGGGGAAGCTGCACTTCTCGATCCTTCACTAGGTGTTGGTCCATCCACCATCCTCTCAAACTAGCACTCACAGTTTGGTATAAGGTTGTCACAATCCCCTACACATAAATATACATAGTAAAAAAAATTTCTATAGTCTAATTATTAAGACCCATACTATACGCATGAGCTGTTACCTCATACGTTACCACCACATATATGCTTCCGAGCTTCATCTAATGGTTATTTGGTCATTCACTATTCTATGCAAGGTTCACCATAATACAATTATTAGCTCATTGGTTGGCATTGGTTGTGATGTTTGCAATATGGTATAAGCGTTAACTTGTTTTGGTGTAACATATATGTTGACCCTTGGCCTAACCCCTAAACCCTCCCCAACATACGGAGCATTAATGGGCGCGGGGTTTGGAGGTCCGGCTGTAGACTTTGGCAAACTCAACGCACCTACCACATTGGTTGTATCGGCTTACAGCTAGCCAGGTGGCATGGCCAGTACACAAGGCCATGTGACACCTTGGTCTAGGGATCCTTGACCTTCCCGCCTCTTCTCCCCGCTTCATCTGATTGGTCAGGATCTAATTTGGCGATCGAACGGTGGAAATACCTTCCAGGGTCTTGAGTCACTACTTAAACCTCGTGAGCCAAGGTTGGGGTTCATTTGTTCGCATTGTATTGTCGGTTCAGTGCTCTGCCGAGACTCTAGTTCAGTTTTTTTATAGACTTACAGTTTAGCACCTGCAACTGCTTCACAGGCCGAGAAGGGCCCAGCTCCACCTCCTGTCAGGTGACTTACGCTCTGTGATTATTCAATAACCTTCTTGTTATTCCACTGTAATGTTATGATTGATTAATGTGTACCCTTCTGCTGTTGGGCAAGCACAGGTGGAGTTGCATACCAGTTTATGGAAACGAGGTGATGGTCTCGACAGTCTTTCATTCCGATGGATCCAGGTTGGTCTCGATAATGTTTACCTGTCCTTTTCTTTAAAATAGCTCAGAAACTTTCATTTTTTTCTGAGTGATGCTCTATGTTTTATTTTCAGACCCCGAGGGTTTGCCGGTCCCATGTTTGAGTTCAAGAGGTATTTTCCAAGAGAACCCTCGCGGTTGCTTATGAGCTATGATCGGTCAGTTTAGAGATTTGTCTGGGGAATCCGTTCCATACGGAACCCATCTTTCGTTTTTCTTGTTCCTTCATGGATTAAGGTGGTTTCCTTTTACGCTGCCGAATCTTGGGTCTATTATATTTTTTTTTGTGTAATCTCCCAGCTTTGGCCTGGTCGTAAGCTTTATTTGGGAGTTGGCGGAACAAGTCCTTTGTTAAATACTACCCTTATTTTCTGTATACGCATACTGTTTTCCTATCAACAGTACACTGCTATATTGTTTTTCTCTTCACTTGACGGCATATGCAGAACTTGGCCTTATGTTCAAGCCCACCGACGGCATAAGCTTTCTTTGAAATATATCTCATGGTATTCGTCTAATGGATATTCATTTTGTCTTCAAAGTTAAATGTCAATGCCATTATATTGTTCTCTGTACAGAAACGCTCTATATCTTAACGCTGCTAAAATGTGTATTTCAGTTTATTTATCTACATTGTCGACCTATATAGAACAGTTTCTAATTTATGCATGCTAGTCGAGGTCTGTTATTTCTTTGATATACATGCTCTCAGTATAGATAAACGATGATTCCTCCGTTCTGTTTTCTTTTGATTAAGTATGAGGGTTTTCTAATCGAAAACAGAAGGATTTGTACATAGCATGAGGGTTTATCCACTTTACTTCGTTCCTCTTTAACTAGTTTCGTTGTTCTTTTATTGCGAAGCTGTGGATAAGTCGCATAGTTTATATTCAGGGACAGAGTCCCATGTAGCCGTAAGATATTCCTCTGCTTATCTGAGTGATGGTTTCGTATTGCATCTACCAGGTTTACATATATATATATATATATTGGCATGTTCGTTTTCTGTTTGTCTCAATAGATGCATTCCGGCTACAGTCGTGTCCCTTTGCCGGGATCTGAGTATTCCAGACTCGTAATTCATAGCTTATAATATGTAACAATAGTTACGTTTCAGGTATTTCAGTTTATGTTTATTTTGATATAGCTTTCTCGAGCACATACTGCCTCGGTTACCTATGCCTGTTTCGTGCCAGACTACTCTGCACCCGTAACAGACATATAATAAACTACTCTGCACCCGTGACAGGCATATAATAAATGACTTAGACAGAGAATGAGTTATCTTTGGTATTGCATACGCTACCCAGGCATTTCCATAACCCAACCCTCTGTATGTTTACTAACTGCCAATTAGTTTCTAAGCTATGTCTATCAGCGAATAGCCTATTCCTTGACCATACTTATGCGGTTCCAAGTATGTTGTAACAGTACTAAGAAACTATGACAGATCTGATTTACTTCTAAGTACGTTGTAACAGTACTAAGAAACTATGACAGATCTGATTTACTTCTGTAATCATTTATAAGTCTTGTTTTATGCAAAAGGATTCTGAGATTAGGAACCGTACCCGTTCTGTCAGAATCACAATTAGATACTCAAGCAAGTCACCTGTGCTTCGAGTCTGCTCGTCCACCTCAGCCATGAGATCCATCTTCTGACGGAATTCTCTCCCCCGAGCTATCTTGCAGGCCTCAAGCCCTCAACAAGATCTGGGCACCTAGTGCCTGGTTATCTGGTCCCTACCAGACTTAACCAATTTTTCCTCAGTATCTTCTCTTTTCCTCTTTTCTTCCTCTGGAAAAGAATCCCTTCTGCCTGTCCCAACAGCACAGAACTTCCTCCTTACCCCCAGGACTTTTCCTGTTTGGGAGGGCAGTTCAAATCAGTTATGACAACTGATTTCCTTTCTTTGAAATACACCTCTCAGAGGCTGCTAGCATTTCAAGAAAACATTCCATTTATTTAATAATGTAGTTATCACAGTTTTTGTTTCTTTTAAACATAAACAACACTACTACTATATTGTCTTTTTACCATAGTAAAATCCACATTTACATTCTACCGGGGCATTACATCTCCCCCTCCTGAGATTGGACATCGTCCCGATGCCCATTTCTCTTAAACAAATGCGGGTAAGCCTTTTTAAGGAGTTCCTCACCCTGCCAAGTGGCCTCTTCAGGTCCGTAATGCTGCCACTGCACCTTAGCTTGGATAATACCCCGTTTCCGCAGCTGCACTTCTCTCCGGTCGAGAATGGTCAGTGATTCGACCAAAACCTCGCCTTCTGGCTCGACCTGCAGAAGCAACAGATTTAGTTATTCACTGTTTAAGAATAGAATTTATTCATAACGACCAAATTTAATTCTTACCCGAATTTCCTGCCATTGGATCACATGTTTAGGATCGTAGACGTATTGTTTTAATACGGAAACATGAAAAACATTGTGAATCCTAATATGGCTTGGTAGAGCAAGCTGATAAGCTACTGGCCCCACTCTTGCCAAAATTTGGAAAGGTCCAAAATAGCGTGGTGCCAGCTTGGCACACCCACTCCACTGCAAGGCACTTCTTCTGGTTTGAATTCTTACGAAAACATGGTCTCCGACCTGGAATTCCTTGAACCTTCTCTTTCGGTCGGCAAAACTTTTTTGTCTGTCCTAAGCAGCCTTTAAATTATTGTGCACCTTCTTCACCATGTCTTCCATCTCTTTGAGCATATCCGGGCCCAACCTTAATCTATCTTCAGGTCCACCCCAACTTGAGGGTGTGCGGCACTTTCGCCCATACAGAACCTCAAAGGGACTCAACTGTGTTGACGAATGATACCCGTTATTATACGCAAATTCAACCAGATGGAGATATTCCTCCCACTGGGTTGGCCGCATCATAACACATGCCCTCAGCATGTCCTCCACCACCTGGTTTACCCGCTCCATTTGCCCATCGGTCTGGGGGTGATAGGCTGTGCTAAAGTTCAGCTGTGTCCCCAGTTCTGCAAACAATGTCCTCCAAAAGGCTGATGTGAACTTAACATCACGATCCGAGATTATTACCTTCGAAAGTCCATGCAACTTAAACACATTTTGCATGAAGATATGAGCAATTTGCACAGCTTTATACGTGGATTGAACCGGTATGAAGTGTGTTGCCTTACTTAATTTATCCACTACTACCATAATGGAATCATTATTTTTCTTTGTTCGAGGCAACCCAGTTATAAAGTCCATGGAAATGATCTCCCAATTCCATTCCGGAATGGGTAAGGGTTGTAGCAACCCTGCTAGATGCATATGTTCTGTTTTAATCTGCTGGCATTCTAGACACCGCGCTAGATATTCAGCTACGTCTTTCTTCATTCTTGGCCAATAATATTCCTTCCAAAGTGCGACGACCATTTTCTGGTACCCTGGATGTCCGATGTAATGGCTGGTATGGAATTCATCCAGAATCAATTTTCGAAGATCATTTTCATTGGGCACATACAACCTTTTATGAAAATACAGCACTCCGGCATCATCTAACACATATCCTTGTTGTATTTCCTTATCAGAAAGCTGATGTATTTGCTGTTTAATTTGATGATATACCGCATCTTGATCAGCTACTTCTTTTATCTTTTCAAGTAAGGTACTCTGCCATTTACTGACTGAAAGTCTACACACACATTGCACCTTTCGGCTCAACGCATCAGCCACTCGATTCTCCTTTCCCTTCAAATGCTTAATTTCAAAATCGAACCCACTTAAGAAATCTGCCCATCGAGCTTGTCTCATGTTCAAGGTGGGTTGACTGAAATAGTTCGTCAAACTATGATGGTCTGTCAACAACAGAAATTTTCTTCCTAACAGATAATGTCTCCACATTTTCAGCGCATGGATAACAGCTGCCAATTCCAAGTCGTAAGCGGAGTATTTATGTTCATGTTCCTTCAATTTCCATGATTCATAAGCAATCACTCTTCCTTCTTGCATTAACACTCCCCCCACACCTTCTTTGCTTGCATCAGTACAGACCACGTAATCCTTATTAGGATCAGCTATACTCAAGATAGGTGCAGTGGTGAGTAAATGTTTGAGCTGTTCAAAACTTCGCTGACATTCTGAAGTCCACTTAAATACCTTCCCCTTCTTTTGTAAGGAAGTAATAGGGTATGCTACCCTTGAAAATCCCTCCACAAACCTTCTATAATAACCTGCTAGCCCCATGAAGGATCTGATATCTGCCACGTCCTTTGGTATAGGCCACTTCATTATAGTTCTGATTTTTTCAGGGTCCATTGCAATTCCTTCCTTTGAGATCACATGACCCAAATATTGTATTTCCTCCTTGAAGAAATCACACTTACTAAACTTTGCATATAACTGATGTTCCCGCAAAGTTTGCAACACCACTCTAAGATGTTCTTCATGCTCCTTTCTTGATCGGGAGTAAATCAGAATGTCGTCTATGAATATTAACACAAACTTATCTAAGAACTTGTGAAACACACTGTTCATCAAACACATGAATGTAGCAGGTGCATTGGTCAAACCAAAAGGTAGCACCACAAACTCGTAATGCCCATACCGCGTTCTAAAAGTTGTTTTTGTGATATCCTCCTCCTTAATTTTGATTTGATGATAACCAGATCGCAAATCGATCTTAGAGAATACTGTTGCTCCCTTCACCTGATCAAAAAGTTCATCGATCCGAGGTAAGGGATACTTATTTTTTATCGTGAGCTTATTCAGCTGACGATAATCAATGCACATCCGGAAAGTTCCGTCTTTCTTTTTGACAAATAACACTGGGGCTCCCCAGGGTGATATGCTGGGACGGATGTAATTCTTGTCTAACAACTCCTGCAGTTGCATTTTTAATTCTGTTAGCTCTGGTACGGTCATTCGGTAAGGCGCTCGTGACATGGGTGCCGCTCCCGGGATGAGTTCAATGGTAAAGTCCACATCTCTTTTAGGTGGCAGTCCGGGTACTTCCTCAGGAAATACGTCTACAAACTCCTGTACTACCGGAATATTGCCCAGCATAGCTGTTTTATCCTTCTGATTTGCCTAACCCACCTGAATAGCATAAATTTGACACTTCTTCTTGATGCATTTGGCTAACTGAGATGCTGTAATGGGTCGAATCTGTACAGGATGTTTGATTCCTTGTAGCTCCTACTGCTCTCCATGGTCGTCCTTATAATAGTTAGCTTTCGTCTTGCAATTTACTAATGACCAGTGTTTTTCCATCCAATCCATCCCAATCAGGACGTCATATGAACCCAACAGCAATATGTTCAGGTCTGCCACTATTGGCTGCCCTGCTATGGTTAAAGGGCATTTATTTATTTTGGCCAAGACTTGCCTCTTGGCTCCCGTAGCTAATTGAACCAGCCACGGATTTCTGAATTTCTCAGATTGTAATTTACACTGTTCTACTATCTTTGGGCTAACATAACTTAAAGTAGCTCATGGATCAATAAGAACAGCTAAAGAAAGGTTCGAAATGTTACCTTCAAATTCAACCATAGATGGCTGGTACTCTGCTTGGCAATCCTCCAAAGCTGCATTAATTCTGGGTATACTACGTGCCACGTCCCCAACGGTTTACGCCTCATGAATCTGGGATATCTGGTCTGTCCCTTTTCGCTGCGGGCAATTTCTGACATAATGAGGTCCTCCACAGCCCCAACATTGCACTGGAGGTCTGGTCACCCCTTCACTTTCTGGCCTAGCACGCTGTTCACTTATTCTAGATTCACTTGCTGGCCTTACTCGGGATGCACCTCTTGCTACAGATCTACTGTTTAACCCTTTACCAGCTCCCTTACTTCCATTGCTGCGACCTCCCTTGCTGTTTCCAACCATCCGAATGCTCTTTTTCTCATTCCATCTTTTGTTTGAGGCATCCCCCTTCTGTTTATTCTGCTGGTAGCAGATCCTTGCTTTTCAAATGGCTTCATCCATGGTTCTAGGATTGTCAAACTCATTCCGTTCTCTTATATATGCAGGTAAACTGCTCACAAACCTTTGAACCTTGGCTTTCTCCTCCTTGATATAAGGTACATAACGTAGCAGAGAGGTAAAGCGGTTAATGAACTCGTCCATAGTCTGCTGCCCCAGTCTTAAATCATGGAACTCTCTTGCTTTCTCATCGTAGAAACGCTTAGTTAGGTACCTTTCTTTGAAGTATTTCTGAAACTTCTCCCAAGTAATGGTTCGTTCGCTGACCCCTTTAACGATCTTGATTTCCTCCCACCACAAGGTTGCCTTACCTTGTAGCTGAAAAATAGCCAGCCTCGCTTTTAAGTTGTGATCATACTCATACAACTGAAAATATTTATTCATGTTTATTAACCATGCTTCTGCTGCCTCCTCCTGTTCACCATCGAAATGCGGGGGTTTAATCTTCCGGAATTCTCCCTGCAGCTCCATTTTCTGACGTTTTGGGTTTGCTGTTGTGGCACATTGTCAGAATGATCCTCCTTGTCTTCTGAATTTTCAGGTGCATTCTGAAAGTCTTGCTCCTCTGTCACCCTCTGCTGTTCCGCGCTGGGGTTAGATGAAGGTGGATTCTGCCTGTCTGACAAACTCTTCAGAATTCTTTCTTGTTCTACTGTTAAACGCGCATGGTCTTCTCGTAAGCATGCCATCTCATTTTTCAATTCCTGAACAGTTTGAAGTATTGCCAGATTGGTACTTCGTGTTGCCTCACCCAACTGTACCCACAGTTCTGGATTTTCCTGAGGGTTACTACCGTCTCCCTGCATTTTGTTACTTTGCCTTTTCTTTCTTTGGCTTGTCTGCTAGCTTGTTTAGTTTTGTGTATCACCCCTTCATAACAGAACAACAATTAAGTACTTTTATCAGTTTTTTTTTTTTGTAGATATATATGGTGTATGCTGCTGCACAGTGAAACATGTCATATTGAGGCCACAGTGTTGTAACTGGGCTCTGATACCAATTTGTCACAATCCCCTACACATAAATATACATAGTAAAAAAAATTTCTATAGTCTAATTATTAAGACCCATACTATACGCATGAGCTGTTACCTCATACGTTACCACCACATATATGCTTCTGAGCTTCATCTAATGGTTATTTGGTCATTCACTATTCTATGCAAGGTTCACCATAATACAATTATTAGCTCATTGGTTGGCATTGGTTGTGATGTTTGCAATATGGTATAAGCGTTACCCTGTTTTGGTGTAACATATATGTTGACCCTTGGCCTAACACCTAAACCCTCCCCAGCATACGGAGCATTAATGGGCGCGGGGTTTGGAGGTCCGGCTGTAGACTTTGGCAAACTCAACGCACCTACCACATTGGTTGTATCGGCTTACAGCTGGCCAGGTGGCATGGCCAGTACACAAGGCCATGTGACACCTTGGTCTTGGGATCCTCGACCTTCCCGCCTCTTCTCCCTGCTTCATCTGATTGGTCAGGATCTAATTTGGCGATCAAACGGTGGAAATACCTTCCAGGGTCTCGAGTCACTACTTAAACCTCGTGAGCCAAGGTTGGGGTTCATTTGTTCGCATTGTATTGTCGGTTCAGTGCTCTGCCGAGACTCTGGTTCAGTTTTTTTACAGACTTACAGTTTAGCACCTGCAACTGCTTCACAGGCCGAGAAGGGCCCAACTCCACCTCCTCTCAGGTGACTTACGCTCTGTGATTATTCAATAACCTTCTTGTTATTCCACTGTAATGTTATGATTGATTAATGTGTTCCCTTCTGCTGTTGGGCGAGCACAGGTGGAGTTGCATACCAGTTTATGGAAACGAGGTGATGGTCTCGAAAGTCTTTCATTCCAGCGGATCCGGGTCGGTCTCGATAATGTTTACGTGTCCTTTTCTTTAAACTAGCTCAGAACCTTTTTTTTTTTTTTGAGAGATGCTCTATGTTTTATTTTCAGACCCCGAGGGTTTGCTGGTCCCATGTTTGAGTTCAAGAGGTATTTTCCAAGAGAACCCTCGCGGTTGCTTATGAGCTATGACCGGTCAGTTTAGAGATTTGTCTGGGGAATCCGTTCCATACGGAACCCATCTTTCGTTTTTCTTGTTCCTTCATGGATTAAGGTGGTTTCCTTTTACGCTGCCGAATCTTGGGTCTATTATATTTTTTTTTTGTGTAATTTCCTAGCTTTGGCCTGGTCGTAAGCTTTATTTGGGAGTTGGCGGAATAGGTCCTTTGTTAAATACTACCCTTATTTTCTGTATACGCATATTGTTTTCCTATCAACAGTACATTGCTATATTGTTTTTCTCTTCACTTGACGGCATATGCAGAACTTGGCCTTATGTTCAAGCCCACCGACGGCATAAGCTTTCTTTGAAATATATCTCATGGTATTCATCTAATGGATATTCATTTTGTCTTCGAAGTTAAATGTCAATGCCATTATATTGTTCTCTGTACAGAAACGCTCTATATCTTAACGCTGCTAAAATGTGTATTTCAGTTTATTTATCTACATTGTCGACCTATATAGAACAGTTTCTAATTTATGCATGCTAGTCGAAGTCTGTTATTTCTTTGATATACATGCTCTCAGTATAGATAAACGATGATTCCTCCGTTCTGTTTTCTTTTGATTAAGTATGAGGGTTTTCTAATTGAAAACAGAAGGATTTGTACATAGCATGAGGGTTTATCCACTTTACTTCATTCCTCTTTAACTAGTTTCGCTGTTCTTTTATTGCGAAGCTGTGATAAGTCGCATAGTTTATATTCAGGGACAGAGTCCCATGTAGCCGTAAGATATTCCTCTGCTTATCTGAGTGATGGTTTCGTATTTCATCTACCAGGTTTACATATATATATATATATATATTGGCATGTTCGTTTTCTGTTTGTCTCAATAGATGCATTCCGGCTACAGTCGTGTCCCTTTGCCGGGATCTGAGTATTCCGGACTCGTAATTCATAGCTTATAATATGTAACAATAGTTACGTTTCAGGTATTTCAGTTTATGTTTATTGTGATATAGCTTTCTCGAGCACATACTGCCTCGGTTACCTATGCCTGTTTCGTGCCAGACTACTCTGCACCCGTAACAGACATATAATAAACTACTCTGCACCCGTGACAGGCATATAATAAATGACTTAGACAGAGAATGAATTATCTTTGGTATTGCATACGCTACCCAGGCATTTCCATAACCCAACCCTCTGTATGTTTACTAACTGCCAATTAGTTTCTAAGCCAGGTCTATCAGCGAATAGCCTATTCCTTGACCATACTTATGCGGTTCCAAGTATGTTGTAACAGTACTAAGAAACTATGACAGATCTGATTTACTTCTAAGTACGTTGTAACAGTACTAAGAAACTATGACAGATCTGATTTACTTCTGTAATCATTTATAAGTCTTGTTTTATGCAAAAGGATTCTGAGATTAGGAACCGTACCCGTTCTGTCAAAATCACAATTAGATACTCAAGCAAGTCACCTGTGCTTCGAGTCTGCTCGTCCACCCAGCCATGAGATCCATCTTCTGACGGAATTCTCTCCCCCGAGCTATCTTGCAGGCCTCAAGCCCTCAACAAGATCTGGGCACCTAGTGCCTGGTTATCTGGTCCCTACCAGACTTAACCAATTTTTCCTCAGTATCTTCTCTTTTCCTCTTTTCTTCCTCTGGAAAAGAATCCCTTCTGTCTGTCCCAACAGCACAGAACTTCCCCTTACCCCCAGGACTTTTCCTGTTTGGGAGGGCAGTTCAAATCAGTTATGACAACTGATTTCCTTTCTTTGAAATACACCTCCCAGAGGCTGCCAGCATTTCAAGAAAACATTCCATTTATTTAATAATGTAGTTATCACAGTTTTTGTTTCTTTTAAACATAAACAACACTACTACTATATTGTCTTTTTACCATAGTAAAATCCACATTTACATTCTACTGGGGCATTACAAAGGGTTTCCTTGTTTGCTTTACGTTAGTGTCTCTTTCCTTTGGAATTCTCTTGTTGTGTATGGGTATTTGGTGGGTCAAGCCTATGCTTTTTTCTCGACTGTACTCCTCACCTGACATATAGCTTTGGTAGTGGTTTACTTTTGAATGCAGGTATATTAGGTTTTGCGACTTTTGTTTTTAGTATGAGGGGGGCTCAGATTTTTCTCACGGCCTTAGTTATGCTAGGCAAGGAGGGACCCTTGTTTTCAGGTTCCAAAATTCTTTAAAACCCGTGGGTGGAAGTTTGCATGACAGGGAGGCAATAGGGTTCGATTAAAATAAGTATATTACATGTGGTTACTGTGACAGGCGCCCTAGTCAGATACAACCCATTCTCGGGTTGCCTAACCAGGTCTTCGCCGTCTTTCAACATTCATCTCCACAATTCTCGAACCATGGCTCGTGCGATTGTAGGAAGGGAAAAGCCACAGTCTCACTAATTAACTTGAGGGAAAGTCTTGTAGCTGCAAATCTGCCTCCCATATTATCAATGAAGTTGCCTCTGAGTACCATCAGGGTAGTTCGTTCGAAGTCTGCCGATTGATAGAAGCATGGGAATACGAGCTTCACCAGCAAGCTGGCATTATGGATAGCGATATAGAAGATTGGCAATCTCTCGTGATATATTTTAATTTTTACTTTATTATGTTTTTAAGGAGATCAAGTTTCTTGAAATAGAAATTTTTGTATTTACAACTTTTGAGAAAAGATATATACCTTAAAAAATTTAACCCTTACACCACTATATAATATTAAGTATATAATGTAACAATAATATATACTTAAGAGATATATTCCTTAAAACATTTGAGAAAAGATATATTCTTAAAAGATTTAACCCTTACAGCACCGTATAATATTAAATATATAATGTAACAATAAGTATATATTATTATAAAAGAAATATAAAATCCTCGAAATTAACATATGTATTAAAAAAAAAAAAAAATCCATACCACTTAACCTATCTATTACTTTCTTCATTAGCTGAAATTTGTGCACAATTTAATTAAATAAAAATGCAGTTTCCATCAACTCGCTACCTGAATAAAAAATATTACATTTAGAGCTACATCGGGCTAGATGATTTACCTACCTAAAGTAGATGTGTTCTACCTCACTAAATGGGTTAGCCTCGCTAAAATACCTCACTAAATGGGTTAGCCTGGCTAAAATAGTTTTGATCAAAATTACAAAGGATTCGATCGAGATCAGAGGCAGCGAAATTGTACATATTGTCATCGCCCGGATGTGTAGCATAGCCGCTTTCGCTGTTACACTCTACATCGGACGGTCCACTTCGTCTTCCTCCTCCTGCTGTTGTGAAAAGTAGATTTGCTTTGTTTTCTTGATAGGGATCTAATAAGCAATCCTGTTGATGATCAGTGACCCCACTCATGTGGATCTGAGGCAACTGATAGCTTTTCAGCCCACTGTAGATATAAGGATCACGATATGTCGGGACGCCCGTGTTTAAATCAGAACTCAGATTTAGACGATCCCTGTAATCATCGTCAACATGATAATTGTTAGATTTTCCGGGGAGACATTTAATTGCTGGTGAATCAAATTGGTAGTGGGAAGTAACTGGGGAGCATGACTGATAGGTAGTGTTCTCACACAGCCTCACGTAACCTTCCACAGTCTCATGAACCGTGAAAGCTCCCGGATTGACGACATGAGGCCAACTATCTGCATTTGAATAAGAATGAGTAGTGGTCCATCCTTCATACCCAACTTTTTCTTTCAACCTTTCGTTTTCCGCGACAACAGGCATGGTGATTCCAGTGGATTCCAGAAACGCTGCATCACATGAGAGGGTATTAATATTATTCCGGAAATAGGAAATCGGGTGGCTAATCTCATTCTTTTGATGCTCTGCTTCTTCCTATTTTAATTCCAAATGGCCAGGACCACGGAACTGATTTTCAGGTGTGGGCCCCACATTCCAGGTGTTATAAGGTGTCTGGTGTCCTTTGGGCATGGCGTCACTGTACGGCTGGCTCTTTTTCTTGATGCAAGAGTTCCAGTAATTCTTTATCTGATTGTCCGTCCGTCCCGGCAAATGTAATGCGATCTGCGACCACCTGTTCAGCATCGTAGACATCGAGGTTGGAATAAAATGTGAAATATAATCAATATGTGAGGAAAGAATGATATTAGGGTAAAGACAAGGGTTGGGAATGGAGAAACAAAGAAATCTGTTGCCTAGAATGGATTGTAAGTGTATAATGAGTCGTTCTTCTTCTCGTGAAAATGCTCCTCGCTTAAGGCCAGGCCGTAAGTTGTTAAGCCATCTGAGCCTACAGCTTTTCCCGCATCTCTGGAGACCTGTGTATAAATGAATCGGAGAGACGTTGATATTCACGTCAATATTATTGGAATACATTTTCATTACATTCATGCCGCTGAAACAGGAATGTTAATGGTATATTTTATCGTATATTTTTTAAAAATTAACATATAATCAATTAAAACATTTAACTAAAAGTTTAAACACTTACTTGAATAGTTTATTAATATTGTTAAAAAATTATTAGAAGGATGTTCTAAAATATCATTTTAACATAACAATAAAAATATAAATTAGAAAGTTCTCGAAAATCAAAGACATGCACGCAATTATTGTAAATGTTAGTAATTTTTATCTCAATAGATTATATATAAAACTTTGTTAATTATATTATTTTTTCAAAATTAAAATTAGTTTTTACGCCATATTTATGTTCTGATATTTAATTTTTTCATAAATTTTTAGATTGACCATGAATAATAATAATATTCAAAAAGGAGTAGTTTGTTGGGGTCGAGGAATTGTTTTGATTGTCAAAAGTGGACGGAATCTAGGCAAAAAAAGAATTAAAGATTCATGCATAGGTAGTGATTAAATCAGGTTTTTGATGGTGAAAATGGATTCAACATTATCAAAAAAGATAACATCTAAGGCACCCAAAATCATAAATTTAAACCATTTTTAGTTAGATTTACAAAATCCCTACCAGATTTTTTCAAAATATGACCAAAATTTCTATAGCTTTCAAGCCAAAAAACATAATTACTAACTACCTTATTCAAAAAGTGAATGATCCTAAGTTTTCTATAAACTTTTAGATGGACCATGAATTATCATACTTTTGAAATTCCCTCTTCAGCATACTAATAATAATAGTAAAATTTCTATAATGGAAAATATTAAAATGTTTGTATTATTTTAAAATTATTGTTACTTTTAATCTCATTTTTAGCTATACTGATTTCAACGGGAAAAAGTTCTCTTGCATATTCTAATCTCGAAATATGCAATAAATCTAAAATTATAGCAAATTTACCTTCATACTCTTATGTTAGAAATGATACTACCGAATCAACCAAAAAACAAATATCATATTATAAGGTACTTCTATGAATCGAATCGAATAGAATAGAAATAAACAATTAAATTTTAGATAGGCGTGGGTGTTTACCAGCCTGCTTGGCGACGGAGTTCCAGGAGCAGCCGGGCGTGCGTCTGTCGATTAGATAAGAGAGAAGCTTCTGATCCTCTTCAGGTGACCACAGACTTTTTCTTAGGTTTGGATGGAAGGAAGCTTGCTTTTGCCTGCAGCTCATTTTTGCCGGGCTAATCACTCCACCCTCTGTCGGGTGACTGCGCACTGTCAGCCCAGCGTTTATCGTGCAATATTATAAAGCCGCTTGATTCGTGTTGCATTTTTTAAACACGTGTTTATCTGATTGACATGAGGGAACGTCATTCTGTAAACCAGCAATAATAAGGCCAGTCTTACTTGTTAGGCTATGTATTCATCAATGAGTGGGGCAGTATTTGTCGGATAATGTAGTGGTATACATTAGAAAGTCGGCATATACTACCCTACACATTTATAGATGTATCTCAATAAAAACTGCATCAGTTGAAATAGGTCAAGAGGCAAGAAATATTCTTTTTGATTGGAATTTGATTTCACTCTTGTAACAGAATCTGATTTTTTTATACTTTCATATCTAGCTGTCTTTAATGACTTTTTGAAGTTTTTCCCATGGGTTTTACAGGTCTCATTGCTTTAAAATTCCTCGGGAATTTATTGAAATCACAGGTTTGATGGGTAACCCTTGCACAATGAAAGTGCCCTAGAGGTTTTTGAAGGTGCTGAACTCAAAAATACAGTCAGAAAATCAGTTTAAATAACACAAATCAAGATTTCACCTCAATTTTTTCGGCCAGATTTCGATACCGGGAAATCCAAACAATCCCACTAAAAACAACTAACTTGCATATAATCAGTTTTATATTGCAATTGTTTGTTGTCAAAATTCTTTGTTTTTTGTTTCTAATATTTTTTTATAAGGTTTAACATAAATTTTCCTATTAAAATAAAATTTTTCGAAATTAAAATTAATTTTAAAATTTTAAAAATCTTATTTTTCATTGCTCTAAATTATTGAAATGAGAATTTTTATAAAGTTTATTTTTATGAAATTTATTTCTGTAATTTGAAAAAGATTAGGTAAAAATAGCATCTCTCCTATCATTATGAAATCACAATTATTAAATACTATGGAGTGATTATTTTTAATATAATTTTAATTAGAAATAGCAAACTGTGATTTTTCAAAGTGATGCGATATATATAATTTTAATCAAAATTATCAAAC